>LBLO01000213.1:0-38841 GCA_004354395.1 Chondrostereum purpureum
GTGTGGAGTTGTCCCACTTTCCAGCTCTTTCCTAGACCCGAAATTAGTATCCCGCCAAATCTCTCTTTCTGCTGGTGGTGAAAAAAAAGAAATATTTTGCTGTCAAGTTATATTGGCGTCCAACCATTGATCACGTGGACTATGATCGCAATCTTGTTTTGGAAATTTTTCCTATTATAGACATTTAAAAGCCTGTCTCAAGAAACAACAACGGCGACACAGCTAATGGTATCCTAGTGTCTGTGACAACCGGATTCTCTTACTTATATATCATTGCTGATAACTGTCAATAAGTGAGAAAAATCTCTAGTGGAAAGTCTAGCATTGGGATGTTGGTTTCGTTCAGAATCGTTCTCCAAGACATTGGATTGTTCAAAGAGTCCTAAGAGTACAAGCCGAGCTCATTCTTCACCAGAACAGACTCCCTCTTTCCCCAAATTTCATCTATACTGCTAAATCCACTTAACCCTAGCGTGATTTCGGCCTCACACAAGATTCCTCTGACGACTTCTTCAACCCCCTGCGCACCACTGATTGCTAGACCGTACATGTACGGGCGTCCCACTGCAGACATGTTAACGAAACAAGAACGTATATGCAAGTAATAGAACGTACGCAGAACGGCTTGGGCACCCAAAGCAATTGCCTTGATGATGTCTGCACCACGACGAATCCCAGAATCGAAAAGGATGGTAAACTTTCCATCCTCTTGCGCCTCCTTGATACGCGGGTCAGCGGTTATCTTCTCCAGTGCGATGAGAGAAGCGATGCTTCCGTCGACCTGACGACCACCTAACGATGCACAAATGTAAGTTAAACAACCTGAATTCATCACGGACGCTTTACCATGATTTGAMACCACRATCCCATCGCAYCCAACCTCCATTGCTTTCAGYGCATCGTCCAGATGAAGAATGCCTTTCAAAATCAACGGGCCCTCCCAATTCTTCCTCACAAACGCCAACTCGTCCCAYGTCCGGAACAGTCCAGAATGAATCTCCCGAGACCAGTTCCTGCCTAACATCTTCATTTGAATCTCATGTTCGTCGCCTTGCGCCCGTTTGGCRTCACATGCGGCAGGATCGAATGGRAAGGGAACGCGTTCGTCGGGGCGGGGTTGGAGGTTTTGGGATTTCATGAATGCTGGGTCTGAGGTTCCCACTTGGATTCCGATACCGTGCATGAATGGTARATAGGCCGTATCGAGATCGTAGGGCCGCCATCCCATGCACATAGTGTCTAGTGTGACAATGCACGCGGTATACCCAGATTTCTTTGCGCGTCCTAAGAGGGAGAGTGTAATTTCCTCAGAACGAGGCCTAGATTGGTGTTAAAAGGTGTATCATGAGGATGGGGGTAGGACGTACCAGTAGAGTTGATACCAACGCTGTCCACCTCCGTTAGCCTCTGCACAATCCTCAATAGACCGTGTACTAGCGGTGCTCATGATGTAGGGAACACCAGCGTTGGCTGCGCCTCGAGCCGTCGCTAGCTCGCCCTGTTCGTGTAAGATCCCATGGACACCAATGGGAGCAAGCAGCAGAGGGGACTTGTACTTGACACCAAACAGAGTGGTCTAAAGCTAGTCAGATTTGAAGGAAATGGAGAGTTATGTGTACTCACTTCCAGGTTCCGGTCTGACGCGTCGACCAGCATCTTTGGAACAAAGCTCCATCGTTCGAAAGCCTTTCTATTTGCAAGATCTGTCGAACAGGAACCTGCACCTCCAAACACGTAGAGAAACGCAGCTAGGATAGAAATTGAGAACCTCAGAATTGGTTAGGAACAACGGATGCTCGTACATTCCATATGTTTAGTCACCTCCCGCGCTTTGGCCTCGAGCTTGTCTGGGTCATAGGATGATATGGACGGGGGCTTTCGACCGCCGTAGACGACGCTCATGTATGACGACCATGACTCTGGAACCTCTTCCCCTGCTTCTAGCGCTGCTTTGAAGGACATTCCGGGGGGGCTGTAGGTTGAGATAACTCAATCCCACGACATCCCGCTCCTTGACTTCTCATATCTCAACCTGGACTGGAGCTCCGCGTACGGGGGTGATTCATTGAGGGGTTAACAATTATGCAGCCTTCAGATAGGTAAAGAGATAGATGTGAAGGCGCCTGACTTGCGATGATAGTGGGTGTCGGGAAGAAGACGGAAGGGTCCGCGGTATCGTACCCGTTGCAACTCCAGATAAGGACTATGTCGATCACTGCGAGTCTTACCTCTATCCTATTCCCTGTTCCCAATGTCGACATCCAACCCGCTGGTCGACATCCATACACATTTGTATCTGCCTAGATACGCCAGCTGGCTCCGATCACGTTCCACAGCACCAAAGATTCTGGTAAATGAGAATAGCGAGGAGCGACTGCTGATCTTGGAGAATGAACCGAGTGGGGGAAGGCCTGTTGGTCCTCAATACTGGGATCGCGAGGAAAAACTCAAGTTCATGGATCTACATGGCATAGACATATCTATCGTCAGGTGTGTATTCGACTGGGCCCTCTGGCGCGCCATTGACCCTGTTTTAGTACAGCAAATCCATGGCTCGATTTTCTATCCCCTGCAGATGCCCAGGAGCTTGCGAAGGGTCTGAACGAGGATCTGGAGGAGTACTGTTCGACCAGTCCATCGTTCTCCGATACCCCACTAAAGAGGCTTTATGGCATGGGCCTTCTCCCGTTGGTTCCTGGCATAGCGATTGAAGCCGTTCTCGACGCTGTGAAGCAGATCGCCGAAGCCCCTCATCTCAAGGGGTTGATTATGGGCACAAAGGGGCTCGGTGAAGGACTGGACGACGAAGATTTGGACCCTATATGGGCCGCCATTGAATCCGCTGGCCTGGTCATATTCCTCCATCCGCACTATGGCGTCGACAGCAGCGCATGGGGAGGGAAGGATAACGGACACGTACTCCCCCTAGCTTTAGGATTCCCATTTGAAACCACGACGGTCAGTGGAATAGCTCTTTCTGCACCGGTTTATTTTGACATTTCCATACAGGCAATCAGCCGCCTGATTCTCGCAGGCACATTCGACCGATTCCCATCTCTCCGTATCCTACTGGCTCATTCTGGTGGCGCCCTCCCACAACTCTCGTCTCGTCTCGCATCATGCATAGACCACGATCCTGTCGTTGCCTCGCGTCTGAAGCACGATGCACGATTCTACTTGGGCAAGTTGTATTTCGATGCAGTGTGTTATGGGCCCGAAGAACTTGGCTTCGTCAGTGACGTTGTATCGAGGTCAGCTCGCTACGAGACAGGGAATACAGCCTCGGTGGCAGCAGATAGGACGTTAGGAAGCAAAAGGATGTTGTTTGGTACAGATCATCCTTTCTTCCCTCCTCTTAAGGATACAGATAAGTGGAAGAGTGTGGTTGAGAATCTGGACGCCATCGATAGTGTTCAGGGATGGGGGACAGATGAAAAGAGCGGCGTGCGTGGTGGGAACGCCTTGAGAATATTTGGTTTAGGAGGATAGAAAGTGGGTCAAGCAGGATCCTGAAGGAGGGGATGTATAGTTGTCAGTTAATATTTGACTCATTGAGTTTAACATATTCGACTTTTCGTTCGCTGATACACACACCTAAGGTTTTGTCTAAAAAATACGGAGCCGTTGGGAAAGGTGATTACATGACTCAAAAGACATCTAGGGTAAAGAAAAGGATGGGGTCTCTACTATTCCAATGACTTCTCCTCATCGTTGACCGCTGAAATAGTGATACTGGCATCAACATCCTTCCCTTTGTATTCCATAACCGCGAGATCAGGATTGACTGTAGCTTGGAGAGGCCGGCCGTCGAACAGTTCTCCAATCCTTGGTAGACGGTCAGTACGCCGATATTGCCACAGTATGTCAACTTACTCCTCCAATGTATGGCCCTTTGTTTCAACGATGAAGAAGAACATGAGGATGCCAGAGACCACAATCATCGCAGTGCTAAACGAGAGGTCAGACGTGAAACACCACATTGAAGCTTTACTCACTAGAATGTGTACCACTTCCACCCAATCTTCGCCACTGTCAAAATATGTCAGTATATCGCATTCCCGAATCGCTTAACCCAACAACGCACTAGCAACTGGATTGGTATAAGAGCTGAACACAGCTAAACACTTGTTAGTGATTGTCCACACCATCATCCCCTTAGAACGCATGGAATAATGAAGCACTTCAGCTTGATAGCTGAAAAAGATCGACCCGCAAGACACGAAGAACGCCCCGTTGTAAAGCCACACAAAGACAACGGCACCGATCCCAGCGCCGCTGCTTCCTGTCTTCTGGTACATCGCAGTACATACGATGAGGCCTATATTGGCAAGTAGGACACCAGCCCAGGTACCAAAAAGCTGTGGGCGACGACCGATGCGTTGGGTAAGCCATAGACCAAATAGGGCAGCGAAACACGTCCACTTGAAGAGGTATATATCAGAAAGTGTGATCTGTGGGGCTGGGGAAATGGAACACACCGTAGTAAGACCTGCATTGATACCGGTTTGTGTAACGGAATCTGTAATGCCCACGAGCCTAAGAACTGGGAATAATGTAAACAAAGGGTTCCAGGCGGATTTTTGACACGTACTTGAGGTGTAATCTGAACAAGAAACGAAGGTTTGAGATTTGTTAGGCAAGTTTTTGGTGGCACCAGACTCACAATACGAAATGATGGCCGTCCCACTCAAGCCTTGACAAACCGCGATCAAAAGGACTACATAAACAAGAATTCAGCCAATACATCGTAGACGGCTGGATTCTTGAAACATACCACACCCAAGACGATGGCGGTCACTTCTCGTGGCCAATATCTTCTTCCATGTATCCTGCTTGTTCACAGCCTCCATAGTCAAGGCCTCCTTAATCTCCGAGTATTCAAAGGCCACGAGTTCATCGTCGTCGGCACCATTGGCATGGTACTTAGTTAGGAAAGCTTTGGCTTCCTCATCCCGGCCCTTCTTGACTGTGAAATTGTGAGATAATATAAAGAATACGGGTGAGACCCGTCTTACTTAGCCAACGAGGAGACTCCGGAACATAAGTGATCAAAACAATCATGATGAGGGCAGGCGGGATATGGATCTACAAGAGGATGAGAAAGTTCAATAGCGAACGGGTGGTAAATACAGACGATGTAAGGGATTCCTATGAAAGCCTCAGTGGAAGATATAGCTTATAGCACTGAGTAAAGACTCACTCCAGCTCCAATTCGAAGTAATATGGCTGCATCCCTGTAAAACGTTTCGAGTTGAATAGACTGTTCAAGTTCAAACGAAGAGCGACTTCTGCATACAAAGTTAATCCACCCCGCCATAAACTGACCCATGATCTGGAGTATGATACTGAGAAAGGATAAGATGGGAGACGTGACAAAGAACTCACATAGGATACATCGAAGAACCCAGCCATCCATGTTCTATGCTTCGGATGAGGGAGCTCTTGTAGCCTTCAACGAGGTTAAGAATGGCTGARNAAAAGWTAAAGCAGGGTATTAGGGCGTACATGATTGGAGAACACATCAACGCAAATGCAAGCCCCGAACCAATCTATTCCATATGCATGAGCAAAGTAGTCGTTCATCCAGGATCAAAGGCAACTCACAATGATTCTAGAAACAATAAACATGGCATATCCGCTGGAACCTCCGGATCCAGCAGCAGCACCAATTGCTGTCCCAATCAAATTGGTGACGGAGGAATACCTATTGGATTGTCGGTGGGGTAGAAAGAAAATTCGAGGTTAACACGTACCGAATACACCACTTCCTTCCCCATCTATCCGCAACGTAGGCAGCGACAGGCGCAGTGAACACTAACAAGAATCCACCCTTGAGTTAACGTAGAAAGCCCATACACCATTAAGACGTACTGCCTGTCAGATACACGGCAGCATTCAATAAGCCGACTGCACTGGAACTGGGATGACCAAGAGCTATGAAGGAGACGGAAAACGTTATAAGAAAGACAGGATTGTACGATAAATGATGTACGGACCTGACTTCCATGAGTTCATAGACTGAAAACCACCAACCAGAGCACCGTCGTAACCGTTCAAGAATTGAGCTAAGAACAGGCAGCATAGAAGGAGATTCAACTTTCGGAGGCCTGTTTCGGCTTGTGAATAGAAGCAGGATTTGAACCACAGAAAGATGCATACCGGCATTCTGCCACCAAGTCTACATAATCAAGTGAGCATAGAGAGCACCACGGAAGGGGATACCTACTCACCAGATGAGAATCCTTGTTACGAATATTTCTGAAGGTCTCGGTGCCTACCAACATTGTTTGACTGAGATGGAAGCAGGTGTTAAGAAGACAAAAGATGGGATATCTTTATCTACGACCCCTTCCACTCCAGCGAATGGCACTTATCGGAGAATAGATTGAGGTGAATCATCCACGGCCGTGTTATCTCAGAAGGAAAGAAAGCCGTGCAATCTCTCTTGGAACATGGTAAACCCATGGCCATGATATGTAGTGTAGACATATGGACTTTATCTTGGGGTCTCTGACTAGAAAGATGAGGAATCCGGCGCCCGGTGTCCTGTTTGATGCGTTTGCTGGTGTGCTATCCATACCTAGTTGGACATGCAGACCCGAGCACGTCGCGGTATTGCAAGTCTCCAGATTCCATCGCTTCAACGCCACCAACCTGAACGCGTCGGAGCTCGGGATAAGCATCCGCTCTGTATGCCACCGGTCCGAACACTCCTTTATCATCGCGTTCTTCATTGAAGATAAAGTACAAATAGCATAACAGTGAACACCCTGTGGAGGCATAGCTATTACCCAAGAGTAGAGGTACAAGGCAGCGGGACGTAGAAGAAATAATACTTCATTCGATTGTGAAGCGTGTTCTGTAGACGTTCTGTGAGTAGTATATTCTGCATGAGAAAATAAGAGAAACATACCGATGTCAGGAGTAGCCCCAAAGACGGTACCAGCCAGGCTCGTCGTCAATCAGGTCAATCCCCTCCTCTTTGAAAGCCAGCCTGAGTTTCACCACTTGGTCTGGCTCTAGCTGACATTTGAATCCCACCAGGCTTATATTCGATTTGCCCCCTGGGGCATACACTTCTACCGGAGAAGGCTCGTAACCAACACATTCAACACAAAGTGCTTGGATGTGATAAAGGGTATGCATGAATCGATATCCATGTTCTTTGGCGTATTCTTCTTCGGAGAGGTCGGGTGGTCGAGGGTAAAGCCTTTCAGTCAGTCTTCTTAGCTTTTTATCGTCTAATGGGAAGCCGAATGACATCCCTCTACGAGTAATGCGTTTGCGAGGACGTTGTCGAGTTTCATTCAAAGTGGACGGAACGACTTGTGATACTTCCATCAGGACTGTTTCAGTTGGAGTTAGACCACTGATATGCCACCAAATACTTATAAAAGAAGCTTACATGGGAAATGGAGAGACACTGCTATACTATAGTCTATGTGGTAAGAGCTCAAGTTCGAGTTTTACTCCGGGCCCTGACCGATGCCCTCAACGGTCGGTACCCTGTGCTGCGCCTTTAAATCATCGCGACTTTCGTGCAGGGGCTCACCCGGCGGAATGTGTGTGATGAAAGGAAATCGGACGGCTCAAAGAAACTAGGGGGAGTAACGAACGAAGTGGAAGGGATGATGGTTAGTGGCGAGAAAGAGTTGACCTGTATGGAAAGGGTACAGGGAAGGCTCCTGGGTCAACAACCCATAGCTGATCACCTTCCCGTTGTCTTTTAGTCTCCTATGTGGATGGGTTTTTGGAGGACATTTATACCTATGCTTGCGTGTGCAGGATATATCATGAACCAGATACTTCATGTTAATGGTTAAAGAGTTACTTCCCTAATTGTTGGGGTGGCTTTAATTAATTCAATAATACTATCGACAGGTTTAAAGCACAGATGGGGTGTTCTTCATTTTACATAAAAATATCGTGAGAAAGTCATGACACCCCAAGGAGGCATAGCTATCCCCCAGGAGTGTAGTGTGTATAGCGAAGGACACGGCAGAGAAAGAGGTACAAGACAGCGAGACATGTAGGGGAAATAGCAGTTCATTCGATTGTGAAATGAGTTCTGTAGACGTTCTGTGAGTAGTATATTCTGCATGAGAAAATAAGAGAAACATACCAATGTCCTGAGTAGCCCCAGAGGCGATACCAGCCAGGCTCGCCCTCAATCAGGTCAATCTCCTCCTCTTCGAAAGCGAGTTTGAGTTTCACCACCTGGTCCGGCTCTAGCTGACATTTGAATCCCACCAGCCTTATAGTTGATTTTCCCCCTGGGACATACACTTCTACTGGAGAAGGCTCGTAGCCAACACATTCAACACAAAGTGCTTGGATGTGATAAAGGGTATGCACGAATCGATGCGGATGTCCTTTGGCGTATTCTTCCAAGGAGATATCGTGTGGTCGAGGGTAAAGCTTTTCGCTCAGGCTTCTCAGCTTTTGATAGTCTAATGGGAAACCGAATGACATCCCTCTACGGGTAATGCGTTTGCGAGGACGTTGTCGAGTTTCATTCAAAGTGGCTGGAACGATTTCCATCGGGAATGTATGAGCTATGTCAGTTGAAGTTAGGCCACTAATAATGTACAAGATAGGTTTGGCGAAAACTTACATGAGGAATGGGCAGTTAGAAGCTANGGGAGGGAAAGTGGTTCGTGGTTGGTATAAGAGTTCAAGTTTGGATTCTACCCGGGCTCCGACGCGCATGTCATGACACAATCAAGACATGGACATAACAATTACATAATCGATCCTCAATTTCAATCTATTGTTCTTGATATACATCTTCTGCTTTGTACCATGTCCTTGTGCTACAATGTTTCCATCTGGATTATCCACTACACATGTTTTTCTTCGCGAAGTACTCTCTTTGTCCTTAGTATGGACGTTCCTTTGTCCTCTACTAGCATGGCTGTTCCTGTATCCTTTAGTAGTATGGACATTCCTTTGTTTTCAACATGTACTTTCCAAACATGCGACCCTAGCCAAGCCCTAGCTCGAAAGTACTTGTATTCTTGTTATACTCGCATGACGACAGCGTGTCCGTTGTTTTCCGGGTATAGTACTTCCCTTGATATGGGTAGGAAAGGTCCCCCCACTATAAATCAGTATAAATATGGACCACTTTCCAACGCACATGGAGTCAAACAACATGCCTCTTCCTCCTGCAGCCACCGAATATCGCTCTCCCCCCGAGGTTCGTAATGCTCAATCGCGTGCTTACTCCTCTGAGCATAATCCTCGAGGGCATGAGATTATGTGGCACACGCCTTGGCAGTATACATTCATTGAACTACTAGTACTCCTGCGTTTACGGAGCGAGTTCCTGGTCGAACATCACAAAGATATATGGGTCCCTGGTAGTCGGATGAAAGAGTTGGCCTTGCGTAAGGCATTCGAAGAGGTGGGATTGCTCTACGATAGCGATGGGGAAACCAGCGAGGAGGACGTCGTAGACGAACCCCCGCCTGTAGNCCCCCCAAAAAGCAAGCTCATTCTCCTCGATAAACCCGTGAATCCCATCTCCACCCGCACAAAAGGAGGCGGGTCCACTCGAGTGGCAGCGAAGAAGAAGGAGGAGGAAGAGGAGGCACAAAAGAAGCATAAAGCCCATGTCGAAAATCTCCGTCACCAAAGGAACGAAGTTCGAAAGGAGCGGAAGGGGGATGTTCAAGGTGAGCCTGTCGAGTCCATTTGACATTCGCTGTACTAGCTCTTATGAGGTGACAGTTGGAACCAATGATCCTGATGTCTCCCTTGCTTCCATTGGGACTAGAGCGGATGGCAATGCGTTTGACGATATACCTGACATCGTCATAGTCCATACACAGGGAGCTCAGCTTATCGAACCTATAGATGAGAAGACCCGCCAACACTCCATTCACCGCGCTGGTATTAAAACATACCATTCTTGTCTTGGACTCATTGAAGAGATTAAACCAGCTCCTAGGCGCGCAGAAAAAGGCAGCACGTACCAAGAGCTGATTCATTCAACTTTGCTTACTGCAATTACTGACTTACGAGAATACTGTGCAGTGTATTTCGAGTCTAACCCAGATGCAGAGTCTGTTGTGGCTCTTGCTGCTGCAGGCCTTTACTGGCAATGGGCACACTTCACCCGTGATGAAATACCAAAATGGGATTTTATTACAAACCAGCCGGCAGCAGGCCAGCAGAAACGTGCTACAAGTTTCAAGGACAAGTTTGGCGGCATGAGCTGGTTCACTCTCTCAACAGACGCCTCGGACAAAGAGCTATTGAAGTTGTTTCAATTACACATCTATCCCATGGCTACAAATAATCACTCCCCTTCTTTTCCCGAGGCCCTGAAAAGTATGATCATTGTCGACGAGGAGCAAGAAGAGTAGAAGTAGCTCGTAGTTCACAACTGTACTATATAATTATCTTGTTTTTTCTCTTATGGTCATGCCCATCGTTCTGGGTGTATCATGGATTTAGTCACCTTCATTTCACAACTTCGTAATACAAGCCTTTGCCTCCTAGAATGTACTCATGATAACACNAAAAAACACCGGCATTGGAGCACCTCCGGATCCACCTCTCAGGATAAACATCTATCAGCACTTTACTATGACCACTCATCCCGAATATTATGTGCAGACCTCATATTAGCGAGGCCATGATGCCCCGTGGAGGCATAGGTATCCCTCAATAGTTCGGATCGTAGGAGGCTGGGCATAGCGAGAAAGAGGTACGCGAGACGTAGGGGAAACAATGGTTCATTCAATTCTGAAGTGTATTCCGCAGACGCACAGTGAGTACAGCATTGCGGATGATAAACTTAGAGAAACAGACCAAAAACCATAGAGGCGATACCAGCCAGGCTGACCCTCAATCAGGTCGATCCCCTCCTCTTGGAAAGCGAGTTTGAGTTTCGCCACCTGGTCCGGCTCTAGCTGACATTTGAATCCCAACAGCAGCATATTCGGTTGGCCCCCTGGAGCATATACTTGTACTGGAGAAGGCTCGTAACCAACACAGTCAAGGCAAAATTCTTGAATGTAATAAATGGTATCCACAAATCGATCCCCATCTTCTTTGGCGTATTCTTCCGAGGAGAGGTCGGGTGGTCGAGGGTAAAGCTTTTCACTCAGTCTTGTCAGATTTTGATGGTCTAATGGAAAGCCGAATGACATCCCTCTACGGGTAATGCGTTTGCGAGGACGTTGTCGTGTTTCATTCAGAGCGGCTGGAACGACTTGCAATGCTTCCATCGGAAATGCGCTATGGAAATGGTAATTAGCCCACTAATAAGCTATAGAGTAATTTGACAGAGGCTTACGAGGAGAATGAAGCAGTCAAAAGTGACTATACTGTGATATCCTATACTGGAAGAGTTCAGTTCAAGTTCAACCCTGGTCCCTGACCTGATGAAGAGATCAAACGGACCGCGGTAAGAAATTGGGTATATTGCATTCGCGCATTTGCATTACGATTCTTCCAGAAAATACGTCGGACAGGGAGCCATTGATGTTTCTATGATTAGGAATAGTCATGAACATCTTTCCCAAGGTCCTGACTTCCGAAAAGCATGATTGTTGATGAGCAGTTCAGGGTTTATAGTTTTACTACGATAGGTTGGTATCTCATACCTTGTTTCTGCTATGGCGATGCCCTTCGTTTGGAAACGCCACAACTTTGACCGCATTTTTGAAGGGAAAGGACTCAAAGGAGGGACTTAAAAATCCTGAATCGGAGCGCATCCGACTCTCGGGATAAGCATCCGCTGCAGAATCCACCGGCCCGGGACCTATATTTCCTTATCATCTCTCGCCGTTCCAGGACTAGCTATCATATCTTTTTCGCAGCCCACCACTATGCCCTCCCGCGCGCCCTTCCTCATTGATCTCAACTTCGCCGNCCCCCCTAGCGCCCCTGGCGCATTTGAATTCCCTTTCGTCACACGCGTTCCCTCAGGCGAAGTTCTGCACCTCTCCCCTAGCAAAGTCGCGATGCATGATTTGAGGGAGCAGGAGAGGGTACCAACATTGGATGTTGAGGGGTTTACATGGCAGAACGTGCCGTACACGGGACTTGATAGTGGAGAGAAGGGCTGGGAAGAGATATATGCAGAGGTTATGTGCGAGTAAGCAAACACTGTCTTGATGCCCTATCAATGATGACATATTGACCTTTGTATCGTGGAAGGTGGCTCCGGAAGTTTGTCGGTGCCAAAGTCTGTAAACCGACCAATTACCAGATCAGGTGTGCATATGAATCGAGCCTTCAATATGGAAGAGGTCTCAGGCATGCATCTTTGCTATAGACGAAGGACTTCGGAAGGTTCTGTATCCGCGAACTACGACCAGCAGGCAGAGAAGGTCCTGGGCCAACAGCCCGTACCTGCTGTGCATGTCGACCTGACCAGAGAGCGCGCTAAGACCAGATGTTTAGAGGGGCTTGGCCAGGAGTTCGATGATGCAGAGAGACTGGCAATTATGTGAGTTATCCATGAAGTTTCGAGGATCGAAATATCCCCGTTTACGTTTGGCATAAAGCAACATTTGGCGCCCACTGAAAGGTCCTGTTATGGATGCGCCACTGGCTGTATGCGATGCACGTAGTTATGACCCAGAAGATATGGACAGAACCACAGATAGAGTACGCACTTGTATTGCATCCACGCATTTACCGGTCTCATTAAATGTGAATGCAGTATGGAGGCGGATACTTCATCAGGCATAATGGCAAGTCGACCTGCGAAACAGTCATCTTCAACTACTTACATTCTTATCTGGCATGCAGAGAAAATGAGGTGGATGTACATACGTGACCAAGTTCCCGATGAAATCCTTGTCTTCCAGCAGTGGGATAGTAGTGAGTTTGCGTTCCCTGGTTGTTTACCATTTCTGATAGCGGTATGTAGCTCTTGAACCTGCACCTGGTGATACCAAGTGTGTTGCGCACACTGCTTGTAAGTCGTGATCCTTGTTGTCTTGAACCGCTGACAATGACATGTACCAGTCCTTGACGAGGCAAGGAAGGATCTGGGATGTCCCAGAGAAAGCATAGAGCTCCGATGTGNCCTTGCGTACTGAGGCAACTATACCATTGTCGAGCAATCCTAATCGTGGTTTGGTCTCGATTAAGGTTGGATTAACGTAATCGGGAAGGTCTCATATGATTATTCGAATACTTACTATACCTATGTAAACAGAAAGCAACGCTGTGGACAGTATTTGGGGTACGATGAAATGGAACTATTCGCGTAGGTGCAAACAAGACATTTGACGCGTTTTCGAGTGAGAAATCTCTTTGATATGCCATCTCAAGCTATACCGTAGTATACGCTACTACGACACCCAGAGACGTGATGACGGTCAGGAAGAAAGGATGTTCTTAAGCACGGGCCGTTATACCGGGCAGAATAACTGGAGGCTGTTTCCTGGTTGTTTCTTAGACAAGGTGAGATGGAGTTTATTCAACGGTGGCTCTTCCACTTTCAAATTCGCGCACAACTCTGTCAGGTTAGACTCTTTAAATATAGGTCTCTGCGGTTTTTTACAGCTAGGCTCACGCAATTCAACCTGCACTTGATTCTCGTACATCTTGACATACCCACGCGGAATCGCGAGTAGGAATCTTCCCTAAGRCTGTGGTCCAATGATGAACATCATGGAGCACATAGCAGAAACCAACAAAGTAAATTAGACCAATCCATACACATTCCCATTTCGATTCCCGTAACGAATACCAACGCGCTTAGAACAGTCCTGCTAAATCTGCGAACGGATCCTTCCCTTGCTGCTGCTGGGGTGTCTGTTGCGGTCTGGCAGGCTGGGCCTGCATGAANGCTGATGCCCGACATGCACCACCGTCTGCGCCGGGCCAAATCCATTCCCAAATGCAGGACTTGGGGGGAAGTTTGTGTGCTGGGCTTGGGGCTGAGGACTAAGTCCAGGCGTAGATGGTAACATGATAGACGCCGGAGGAGTGTTAGTGGAATGTGGTGGGGACATGGAAGAGGTGCGGAGGCCAGCAAGGCCGTTATTATGGCTAGCTGGTATGGGTGATGGGGCATGGGGAGCGGTGTTGAAGAGGTTCATGATCTGTTGTTGCTGTTGCTGTTGCTGTTGTGGAGGGGGAGATGAGAACAACGAGGATAGATCGTCGACCGCTGACCCAGTAGCGGCAGGAGTAGATGGTGCTTCGTCGTCGAAATCTATTAGCGAGAGGCCACCAGAGCCGCCTACGGTCCCAGCCTTGAGCTCCTCGGGTATTGGATTCGCAGCAGCTGTAAAGTCTCCCTTCTTATACGCGTCGTATCGCCCCAGAACAGTGTTGATCTGGTCATTAATCTGCAAGAAGGTATCCAACGACTCTGAGTCGTGCGATTCGGCATCCGAGATCCATTTCTGGATTTTCGGACGCGCGGCTGTCAGTATGGTCGCAACTTGCTGTGTGAATGGGTGAGATCGGGATACGTGCCAAGACCATACGGGAACACGTACATCATATGCATCCCCCGAGACAAACCGTTCTCCACGAGCGGTGTCTACGTTGTCAAGCATCTCATTAAGAAGTATTACTTTCTGCTCCAGTTTCCCAAGCTCAGTCAGAGCTTGCGTCCGGTAGTCTGGCTTCGCATCTGGGTTGGCGCCTGCGAGGGATTTCATCAGTTCCTGTGCTGCTGCAAGATCTCGAGGTGTCCCCCGACGAATGAGTTCTTGGAGCTTGGCTGACTGAGCTTGTCTGTCTTCCTCTTCTAACTCCTCTGCGGATTTTAAGTTCTGTATAAACTGTTCGTCAGTCAAGTGAACTTTAGTCAACTCCGTAATCTCGGTCTTCACAGAATCTTTGCGAAAGTGTATGGGAAGAAGGCCTCAAAGACATCCGTAAGGTTAGTTATCGGTTACGGTTACTCTAGTTTCGCAAAATCTCTGAACAACCTCCGATTACGGAGTCAACTCTCAAAGATGAACTACATACCGCAGTAGACGCCGTCAGCGATGATTGCTGCGGTCTTCCCATGTCCCTAAACCGATAGCCTTTGAATGACAACAGTCGGTGCATATCGCGAATATTCCCCAGATCATCTTTCCATCTTGATTCGGAACATATTCCTTCTTTCCATCCATGGATCAGCTCCAAAATTTTTGACATAACCGGGCCAGGAAATGGTGGTGGGCGTTCAGGAAACCTTCGGACGAGTTCATTGAGGAACTCTTTCGTAGAAATTTGGAGGTGAAAGGGGTATCCACAGGATTGAACGAGAGTGTCAAGTAAGGATAAAGATAGTATGGCAATGTGGGGGTTTCGATTGTTCGCTAGACGCGCAATAAGCATGGCAGCTTCACGAGGACTATACAGAGCAATGTCAGATCAGGAACAATCCGGTAAATGTCAAGAAGAAAGCAGCATTAAGGATGCTAAAGAAGAAGTTACACGTACGTGTTGGCCTTTTTGTTATTTATATAATCCGCGACCTCAATATGTACGCCATAATTGGGCTCGTGAAGGGATGGATCACAAGCTCGGGTGATAAGAACTTCTAGGGGTGATACCCTGAGCCAATTCGAAGCTGTTGGGCTGCCTAGCATGGTGACTTTTCAGCCCAAAGGCTAAAGGCTGCAGTGAAATATAGCGACGTGGTGGTGGTACAGAGTCAAGGATAGCATTTGGGTGTCATCACCCGAGCAGTCCACTATTACTCGAGGCCAATGACAAGCATGTACAAAGTAACGCCACACAGTAGTTCTTTCAGTTTGGATAAGTAGAATACTGATAGACACTGCGAGTCTTCATCAGTTAGCTGTAGATACTACCAATTCAACAGAGCCTTCCCAAAGTGAACTGATAGAGCGATCCTAACGTTTCCCGGAATGCCAAAATTTGGCAGAGCTCCAGTGACGCGCATTCATCAGTACCCAAAATGAGTAGTACATATCTGCTGATAAGTAAGTGAAGCAAACAAGAGCATGTACATGTATTAAATCCGGGAATGTGTAAGAACCATTGACCACCCTGATAGACATAAATTAATCTTGCAAACCTATCAGTTGCCAGAAGGTAAAACGAACGTAGGCCAGACATTGCACTCACCGCACAAAATAATCATAATTAGTTTACACCTTCTCTCCACATCATGCTTAATCAATCTCGATGACATCGTCGTCCTGTATCTCCTCAATCTTCTCATCGGCCGTCTCCATCAAAATTAACCCATCGTCGTCTAACCGTTTCTTCTTGCTTGGGCTGGTCAATATTCCAGCGGTCCTAGCGCGTTTAGCTGGATGCTCAACCTCATCATCTTCATCTACGCGACGCTTCCTGGGTATAGTCTTCTTGACTGGCGACTCTGGCACAGGCGGAGGTGGTTTCACCTTTTTCGGAGGCTTGGGCAACGGCGAAGGCAAGATCATTACAGGTCCATCATGCGGGTGATTTGGTCTGCATCGTAACCCATCAGCCTGACTTCATGGAGAAAGAGAACAAGATATGACGAACGGTAATACTCCAATGGCAACGTTGATAGTGGCCAACTCTCCATCCTCATCCACGATCGTCAAGAACTTCCCTCTGGTAACGCTCAAGCTGTCCAACGTACGGTCGTTATTATCGTCCCAGTCCGGGTCACTCAACACTCGCTTGTCTTCGTATACGCTAACCTCCCGCTCATCGTCGCCCAGAATCCCCTTCACGGCTTCGCTCAGAGTGACTTTCGTGGGGTCGCATTGTAGAGTTGTGTATGTGTCCCTGCATACCCCACAGAAAGGATTGGGCGCTGACAGCTTAATAGAGGATAACGGGACAGAGGGTTTAAACTGAATATGTACATTCCTCAGAGCATCATAAGACTTGCGCAATAGCTGAAGAGCTTGCAAAACAATAAGACCAGAAATGATAGCATTGGTCGTCGCAATTGCGGGGATGATATTCCCAGCCATCTCTTTGACCTCCCATTTCGATTTGGTCCCGATTCCATATGCGAACGAACGCAAATTGGATGCGGCAGTAACAAAGTCGAGAGTATCCTCATCATCCTTATCGAAGGAGATGGTCTCCTCGTTTCCCGTTTGAAGACGTTTTGCCAACCGTTGAGTGCTGTGATCTGCTCAGCTCCTTGGCATGCGGTGAGAGAGAGCGGRKGTTTTACCTGGAAACAAATAACTCCACGTTTTCTTTCAAAGAAAGCGCTTTCTGGTCTTTCAATTTCGACGGTTGCCCGTTGGTGTGTCCGTTGGCTGCGGGTTTGGGTGGAGCGGCTTTGGGAGCAGGTATTCCGTTGGAGGCAGATCCTCGTTTCAGCTCAAACGAGTTGCTCAGAATAGCGTCGAAATCCAAAGGCGTCGGTGGTGCTCGCGACCTCCACATATCGGACATACTGAGCAAGTTGCGGATGTCGCGATCGAAGACCTAGGGACAATTCAGGATTCCTGACAGTCGTCTTGTAACAAGGCACCTGCCTTCTGGAAAGCCATCTTTGCAGCTTCTTCGCCAGAAAATGAGGGCGAACGAAGGGCCTCACGAACAACGCGGAATGCTTGGGCTTCTTTTCTCAGAGTTGCAATTTCCTGAGCTGTGAATCCACGGGTTCAGCAGACAATTGAATAACGGTAGCAACACGCACCATTTTCGCCTTGCTTCTCGGCTTCATCCAGTTCTCCTGACGCATCTTCATCTTCACCGAATAATTGACTGTCCTTGTGGTATGATAACTCCAACTCCTTCCGGAACGCACGAAACAACTCACCCCATGAGGTAACTCTTACTCCACACAATACAATGGATTGGTTGACTTGGAGTGGAACGGATAGTACAAACAGGGAAGGATTTCGGGGTGGGTTTCGGTATACAGTCAAAACACTCCGTTCGGTCCTGCGTATGAGAACTTAGAGCATGAAGATAAATCCATGATAAATATCACACACCTTCAGTAATGGCTGAACTTGACCCAAGTATCCCGCTGTCCCCGATTCGACCAGGGGAACTTGCGCTGCCATGCACATTTTATTTACATGCCTTCGTGCGTCTATACAAGAGTCAAAACCACCCCCAAACCAATAAGTGTGATAGTCATACCTAAGTTGTCCAGCGCATTCAAAACGATGTCGAAGCTTTGGAACCACTGTACATCAAACTGTGGTTCTTTTATGTTCGCATAGAGAGGGCTAATGGTGACATTTGGGTTGAACGGCGCTGCTGTTTGGGCTGCCACCTTGGCCCCGAAAATTAGCTTGATCACATCCATTTTCCTGAGAACTGCCTTACCAGTGCCTTGCTTTGTTTAACATCCTTTTTTCGGAACAGGAATTGTCGATTCAAATTGGATAGGTCAATGGTATCCAAATCSAGCAGAGTTATCTTCCCAAAACCAGTAAGAACAATATTTTTCACTGAGACGCGTTTTTAATATATAAGGGACGCGAATAGATAAGAGGTGTTTGTAACTTACATAGCTCGCAGCCAATTCCACCAGCTCCTACAAGTAGAACCTTTGTTTCTGGCAACTTTGAATGAAGCTCGGGTCCAAGGATGGCCTCTGCATGGGATGTGCGACCTTTTGCAGTCGACATTTTATGAAGACAACAATAGCTGGAAGTTGGGGGATCTGTCTGGACCCAAGTTTGGCCGAGATTTGTGACAGGAAGTGGAAGTACAGGTCCAAGCGATAGCTTGAGCGTCTAGGGTGGACGCGACCTCCACCGCGGTCTGCTGACTCAATTCGTTCCCACGCACTCGATGTCGATAGCGGCCCGCCGCTCCGCAAAATTGTGTTCCTTCCACCAACCGCGTTCTACGAGCAAAATCAATGGTTTATTCCATGGCATATCTCGGATCTAACAGGAAATGGCAGAAAATCCTATACACGAAGATGCCTACTCGACTGTGACATGCCTCGAGGCTTTGGCACCGCCTTCCGTCGTGATATTTAAAGCTCACAAAGAGGCGCTCGTTTTGAGTCACTCGGTCCCTTCCCCCCATATCTACAATGGAGACTGGTAGGAAAGATGTGCCAGGCTCACGAGATGTTTGGCACAATGTCTTTCGATTCCTTCCCCAGGGCGCTTTGTTCGCATATCAGGACGTGTGTTGGACGTTCAATGAACTGGCTTTCGACTTGCGCTATAAGTCGGTCCAATTCCTCAAGTATAACAAGGACACCAAGAAAGTAGCTAAAGAATTGCGGTATGTTACCCTTTTTTCTTTGCTTCATTTTTTTTGATTGAATCTCATTCCATACAGGGATCCGGCCCTTGGAAAGCTGGTTCGGTCGGTGCATGTCCAGCCTTGGGGCGAGTCCGACCCTACATCTAAGTTTATTGCCACCATGGGCTGGACCTTTCGAATCTGGAAATTTATGCATCCCCGCACCTACCTGCTCCAGGCAGAAGAGTACAATAAGAGACGTGCGAAGAAGCACATCCGTCTSGTCCATGASACTCTGYGTCTATTGTGCAACGTCCAAGCCTACACACTGGACTATCCTCACGGCGCAACAGCAGAGCCGTCTCCGGATTTCTATTCTAGTTTTCTGCCATCGTTGTTAAGCAGTACACCGTTTGGGTCTAACCTCACGATTCTGCGTCTCAAGGTACCCCCAGACAAGCTATCCTCTCTGTACCGAGTATCTCTTCCACGTCTTGAAGAACTTTATGTTCACTTCGACACGGGGGGCATTGCCATGGACAACATAGACACCATGCTCGAAGGCTTTATTATATTCGTAAACAATCTTTACCTATCCTTACGAATCCTTTCGGTATACACCTCGAAGTCATGCTCCTTCCTTGATCTAACTACATTTTTCCATCGCTTGGGATTATTCCCTTGTCTTCGGGCCATTTACCTCTGCCTTCCCAGCGACGGGGTCACACGTACACGGCCTACAAACACTCCAACGTTTCCTTTATAAACACTCTAATACACTCAATACCGTGAAACTGGACATCAGTTGTTTCAGTCCCCAGAACAGAGGGCAGCCCAGCCATCTCGATCCTTTCTGGATCCAGAAACTCATTTCTCCCAACTCACTACCCTCTTTGATAACCTCTCTGCAAATTCCGTTACGCCCACTTCNGCKGATCTTTCGTCGACAGTCGGTTCAGTGAGGCGACTGTCGCACACTCTGGAAGGACTGTATCTGACCGAGAGAGTGTTGACCTTTTCAGAGCTAGAGAGTA
Organism: Chondrostereum purpureum; assembly: GCA_004354395.1. Classification (NCBI taxonomy): domain Eukaryota; kingdom Fungi; phylum Basidiomycota; class Agaricomycetes; order Agaricales; family Cyphellaceae; genus Chondrostereum; species Chondrostereum purpureum. Next base: position 20,148 of record LBLO01000213.1, read on the forward strand.
TCTTGGCTGTGGATTATCCGCGGTTGAAACACTTTGCCTTGCGCTTGAAATTCATGAGCCCCGAACTCTTGGATCTTCTGCAGAGGCGCCTTCCCAACCTTCGCGGTCTAGAGCTTACCTTCAGAGAGGTTATTCACGCAGAGGCAGTCTCTGATTTACCTTACGATTTCCACGACGAATTGGTGACTATACCAACCCCTCTTTTCCACGACCATGATGTTTACTTACTCTTTGTTCAATAGACTTCATTCGAACGTGAAGTTGCTCAGCTCAGCTTGAGCAACTGGGCAGTTGAGCGGATATTTATCTCTGAATGTGCCGTAGTCCGCTTCAAATGGTTGGATAGGTTGGAAAGGGTGTTTTTGAGTGCTCTCCCCCGAGCCAGATTTGAAGAACGAGTTGTCTCTAACGACGGATTTGTTTAACCAACTATCGGTTGGATTTGACCCACTATAATTACCAAGCTTTTCTATGTACCATCACTATAATTCATCATTTTTCCGAGGAGAACATAATGTCTCGTATGGGAGGTAAGTCGATGCCAGGAGGGTGATACCCCCACAGAAAAACAACAGTCAAATGGCTCTTCTGCTGGCATACGATCAAGGATCCGCTGGTAGCCTGTCGTTTTCAGTGTTTGTCTCATTCAACGTACGGCTTCCGCTAGCTGTACATGGAAGTTCTTGGTCGTCGCTCTCCACCACCTCAGATTCTTGTCATAAACTTGAAGCAATTGAATCATTTCGTGAGTTTCAAAGGTTCAAGGGAAATGCGGCCCGACTCGGAAAAATGCCGGTAGCAAAAGATGCCGGATCGTACCTTCCCACCAGTTACCACCTATCTCTAAACTTCGAAAGTGCTACTATAACTTGGGCGAGGACTAAGATATGTATGGAGACTGTGACGATTCAGACGACGTGGATTATACTGATGAAGAGGGATCTGGAACGTGAGNCCTAATTTGCTTGTTCAACATTGAACCTCACAAGTTTCTGTAGGGACGAAAAGGAGAGATGTTTGAATATCAAGAGGAGTTTCCTGCCTCGATGGCAAGTTTGGGACGGCTTCCGAGAGCTTGTATCCAACTGGAGGGTCGGGTTTATGCTCGAGACGGACTCACCTAACGAAGTCAACATCTCAGAAACAGAATCTACCTCACTTCCCGGAAAAATCAGCTTCACTGCTCGACTGGACGATAACGTTATAGGAGAAATTATCTATACGCCAGGAAATGACTCGCGAAAGAGCAAAGTTGAACTCGTGAATAAGAACTCTTTACTAGAGCGGGACACACTTTGTCTGGGATACAACGAAGACGATAAGGATACGAATAGTGGATGCGTCTACGTAGGCGGTGAAGGAATGAAAACGGGTTCGTTTGAATGTGAAATCTAATTTACTTCAGGTTTTCTGATCCATTCTATACTATTGTAGGAATCAATGTCCTCCTACGGAATGGACTGCARGTGGAATGTTCCACAAATGGCGAAAAGTGGGCATTCTACCACGACAAGACTCAAAATCTCTCTGTACGTTTTCAAAGAGTGCATACGAAGAAAGCGATGAAGCACACCACATTTACTATTCATGGAGTCGAGCTGCCACAGCTGAAGCTTGAGAGGTTCCTTTTCCTGCGTCCACCAAAGAGCATACATTTGCTACCCCAGGATCCATCTGCCTCCAAATTCGTTATTATTGACGGCCCTTGGAAAGGAAAGATCTTCGTGGATGGTATTTATGTCTCGCACCCTTCAGCGCGCTTTCATTTTGGCTACAACTTCGAGTCTACGAGTGTGATGCCAAACCGAGATCGCCAAATAGTCGCCGAAGAGGGGANGCTAGCCAAACTGATCTTCAAGATATGGGTCACCGCCTTTTCTGGCATTAATCGCTCCAGTGCACGCAGGCTTTACATCCATTTGTTTTCTCAATCTAGATCCTATGCAGATATCCGACTGCCAGTGCAGCATGGGATTGACAAAGCTCATGCCGAGGCACTTTTCCGCAGTCTATGCAGCCTGCATCCGTCCGATCCTTGGTTTTACTCTGAAAGCAATTCTGAGGTTGCGAAGGAGATTCAAACCATCCAGAGGATACTACACAGAACGCCGAAATCAATACCCGAGAACCTGTGGAAAATCTTCCGTGATCATTCACATTGTCCTAACCGCAGACGAGAAGAGGGCAAAGGATTTTGCCAACGCTGCCGATTCCCCTCGCAGCAAAAGTTCTTCAGCGTTCATTCGACACACTGTTCATCTTGTCAAGTGCTTGATGGACTCTGCATTCCCCCGACGCGAGTTTTCCTATGATTTCAAAGCCTYACCATCAAGAGTTGAGACATGTCGAGTCCTTCCCGAGCAACCTAAGCATCATAACGGTTTACCACCACCCGTTGTATCTCCCATCATCCATATAAACGACAGAAATCTATGTGCCGGTAGTACATATGCACATAGATCCAAGTCTTACTGCTCTATTTATGCCGATGGACCTTCGACGTCAAGTTGTGAGAACGGTTCACAAAGATGTAAAGATGGCCGTTCTCGCAACTGCTGTGACCGTGTCTGCGACTGTGCAGCACTGCGGATAGTCTCGCTAATTGAAGAGACAATAGATGATCAACCCTTGGAGCAGAGAGAAAACTCCCTTATACGCCGAACGCGCCTCGCAGCGGCCGTGCCCCGAAATTGCCGCACTAAAATCCAGCGTGGAAAGGCTATCGATGGGGCCGACCGCGTACGGTTCTTGTGCGATTTAGAGGTGCCTCGGAAAGGACAGCCTCCTCATGTTGTGGCTCGTCTGTGGGAGGTAGATCCTAGAAAGCCCACCGACATCTTGACGTCAGATGAAGGCATCCCACGACACGATGGAACCGACGTACACGTTTTTCGTGCACCCTCAAATTATGTCTTCTTCGATGGTTGTCGTCCTGGGGTATCCTATCGTGCTCAGCTCAAATTGGATGGGGGAAAAYTAGGAATGCCCACATTTTGGTCCCCAGTTATCTCATTCACCGGTCCTCTCAGCTCTCCGAAGAACATCCGTGTTGTCTTCGATAGTGATCGCCTCGACCAGCTCACAGTATGTTGGGATCCTTCCCCGGGTGCACCTTACTACCGTGTCTCTTTCCTTGGCTCCGACAANGAACTTATGTCCCAAGTTTTCGAAGACAAACTTTCCCGGTGGTCTGGAATCGTACCGAAAGGAGCGGTTTTCGTTTCGGTCACAGCGAAGATGACGAACGTCCAAAGTGAACGTTCACTTAGGATGTTGTACTCGACATCATCTTTCGAGCATATGGATGGTACAGCTCGATGTACGAAGGCAGAAGAGCTTCGCTATTCTGTGCCACCACCTGATCTATCCCCTTCACTCTCCGTTCCGCCGAAGAGAAAACGGGCACTTTCTGCGTCCTCAACTTCGACTCCAGCTTGTAAACGCCATAAACTCCTGCCCTCAGTGTCCGTCGTCCCTCCAGGGCCACCTGATGATGGATGTGATGGCCTATTTACAGATGATTCTGCAAGTATTGACGATAAAGATGTCGAAAGATTCCTTCAAGGGATGGACCTTACTAGATTGGTGCAGGAAAACAACGTGAGTCTATGTATTTATCAACCCCCTCCTTTTCACTGATAGTATCCTGGTCAGTCGGGCGATGCCAGGATCCTGTTGCACGGTTATAAGACCAACGGTGTCATACTACAACGTGGATCCCTCCTTGAATTTCACTACAACCTACCACCATCTACGACCATTGTTTCACCCCGTATTCTAGGACGTATCTTCAACATTTCCCAGTGTAAACGGACTGGAAAAGTTTGGTTGAAGGTCCTTCAATTCCAATTCCTATCCGACTACTTTAAGAAGTTCGCTCTGTCGAATCACACCGACAAACATGAGCTGGTCATGAACGCCCACGACATGAACCAGATGGGTACAAGTACAGATGCTGACGAGGTCTGTGTTGACGACATGCTCGATATCCGTCTAGCAGACTTTCAAGGGATCCTTTTTCACAACACCATTGGAGAGATACCGGTGGATACAAAGTGTAAAGGTGTGTATCGTTGCCGTTGGGTGTACACCAGGCGAGAAGGATCCCGTGAGGTTTGCGTTACCCGTCCATCTGAATCGATACTATCCGAGTCGGCGACCAAAGCTCCTTCAGTAGCTTGCGTCCCCACAAATCTATCCGTTGTAGATCTCTTTTCGGGATTTGGAGGAGCCTCGCTAGCATTCAAAAGGGAAGGATTTGCTCTTACTACGGCTGTTGATGATCGAGCTACACCTCACGCCATCTATAAGGCAGTTCATCTTCTATATTTATTGTCATCTTACTGATAGATACTTCACTATCAGCGCAACTTTCCTGATATTCAGTTCTATAGACAGCCCGCAGAGAAATTTCTCCAGGTAGTCTCCAGTGGAGACGTCACTGTTGCACCACTTGCCGTTCTCGCCATGTCGCCGCCACTTTCGTCGTTAACAGAGATGGAGGATAGTAAACACGAAAATATAGTCATAGCAGCTATTCGTGCTTTACATCCCCGCTTCTTGTTCCTTACATTGGTATGAGGAAGTTTGTTGTTTGGTTTCCAGAGTTGCAACTGACAAATCGTAATGTCCACAGGATCCCAGGTGTGTCTTTTTATTGGTTTGTATGGCGGAGTGCTTATCGCACTGACCATTAGGTTAATACCCATGGCGGACTCTGAAACAACGCAACGTATAGTGCGCGAGTTGATATCTGAAGATTATAGCGTAGCGGTCAAGGTATTCGATGCATCTGATTGTGAAGGAAAGATTCTTGTTCTTGTGGCATCTTGTGGAGGGTTTGATCTCCCCGGATGGCCTAGTGATGCCACAGGGAAAGCTGGTGACAAAAGCGCAGAGTCGGATGGTTCTGGGGCTGACGTCCTGATGCAGGATGCTTCCGAAGGTAAGAGTTATTCTCATATTCGTTGAACGATGCAATCCATCCTATCATTACCGAAAGAAACCGGCTTGAAAGATTTGGCAGCATCGATGTCATTGCCAGACGACTACTTTCCGCCTGGGTCAACGAAGAATCGGTATACGAAGTTCTTCAGAAATGCAGTCAGTTGACCCAGACAGTTCTAGAGGTTCTTATGATGATTGATACTTTCTCCCAGTGCCCGCCATCGCTAGTTCAAGAGCTCGCCGTAAAAATCAAGGATGTTCTTCTCTATGCAAATGCCCAAAACGACAGCATGGATACCTCATGAGCCTGGAACGTACCACCACAGCACATTGAGGGTAAATGTAATTGACGTGTAAAGTTATTTGTTATATTTTCTCCTGTAAATCGATGATACTCTCGGACAATATACCATAAATCATTCCTAATCGTCCATGACCCTTGAAGTGGGAAATCCTGGGCGATGATCCTTGGTGGCATGAATTGTTCTGAGTGACTAGTATGACCCTGGCCACGGGTCTTGAAGGCGGCTCAGAAGGACGGTAACATGGCGATGACTGCTGAAATTGAGCAGGGAAATGCAAGAAGTGGGTCCAAGCAGTAAGATCCATCGTGGGCCCAATATTGAGAATCAACGCCACGATGGCACTTCAAGTACCTCCAGTCGGACTGTAAGCATATTTACAAGTAGATCCAGAAGTGATATCCAGACAGACTTGGGGAATAGAATATCATTGAATAATTTTATATCTATGGTGTATAGAAAGTGCGTTGCGCGTTGCAATCAAGGGGAAGAAAATAGAGTTCTGGTGGTGTGAGCAGGTGTGGGCTCGTACATCTACCTGGGTCCTTCGAGGGTTTCTCACGGTTAAATCTAATTCAATTTGATCAAAGCAGTCGGGCAGTACGACCATTGTCGATTGATAGTGCCATATACTTCTCTTCTCGTCAGTAGTCCACTCCTGAAACTTGCGTGGATTTTGACGACAGAACTTGAGCAGCAATCTATTCACGTCTCAATGCATTCCGAAAATACCAAAGAAATTTCCGTCAATCGAGAGACGGTCCAGAAATCTCCTTTCGCCACTATGCCCTTTGACATCTTGGCTAATGTGTTGATGTTCTGCAGATATTATGGTTAGAAATTTGCTCTTCATTCCAGCCCAAGAAATCGTACTGATCATGGTTGAACGGTATCAAAAGATCTGAATGCGGCATGGACACTGTCCTATATCTGCAGGCATTGGCGCCACGTCTTTGTCGCTTATCCATTAGCTTGGACATACATTGATATCGATGATGATAAACTGGAGAAATGGGGAAGGAATCTGAAGGATCGGCTGTCTCTTCAATTGAGCCGCACAAAAAATCACCGCTCTCTATCAGTCTGCACTGCTCGCGTCGATCAGTCCTATATCCTGAAGTTGCCCTATTAAAAGTGTTGGGTGTAGTCTGCCCTCATCTAACACACACAGAATCTCTGAGCTTTTCCTTGCGTGGGGATATTTCTACGCTTTTCATCTTTGCTTCGCTTGCACCATCACACTTTCCTATACTTCGTTCTTTGTCCCCGTCCATTTCGATTCGGGATGTAGATCCTTCCCTGGTACGCATTATCGAAAGAATTTTCCTGAACGCTCCTCTTCTTGAACGGGTTGTGCGTGTCCTGGAGACCGAGCAGGTTGCTTTCCAGTTGCCTTGGACTCAGATCCAACACTACAAATGTGGTTGGCCCGCTATGTTAACACATGTAGTGCACATGGTTCATAAAATGCCATCCCTTCGGTCTCTTGATTCTGGTACTTACATCGAATATTGCGAAGATGACACCCCCTCTATCTCCTTCACACCTCGCGTACTTCGACTCAACTTCCTGGTCCATCTTAATATAAGATTCTCTGATCTGACATCCCACGACACCATGCTTCGTATGCTTGTACTCCCTTCCCTCTCTGAGTTCATCTTTGCAGATCCTTGGTCTGTTCCAACCCTGCTGGAATTTCTTTCCCGCGATGGTCTTGGGGGGAGACTCAAGCTATTCTCGCTATGTTACATCCGCTTTGGGCTGTTCGCGCCACCTGTGACCACACATGATGAAACCATCGAGATTCTCAGACTAACACCCAACGTCGAGGAACTTCGTCTGATGATTCGAAGCGAGACCGACACTGATGGGGATGCATTCTTCTCTTGCGTGCAAATGAATGAAGCAACCCACTCACTAAATCTACGTTTCTTGAAAGAGTTGACAATCTATGTTCATGCCCTGTCCGAACTTTTGGCATTGGACTTCATCGCAAACAGCCAATCCTACTTCCCCAACCTTGTCAAAGGTYGGCTGAGCAATCTGAGCTCAAAATCTGGGGAACATTTTCCTTCATATACGTGGAACCAGAATGGGAGTGCCAAAACGATTATCAATAATTGATATCAACTGTGTAGATAACCTTTTTGAGACACTAATGTATTCCTTGTTGTAGCCATGATATAGCTTTGARTGGTATCAACRCAGAAAGTTAAGACTCGGGGAAATCTCTCAASAACACTAGTCCTACCTCTRAATACCTATCATAATATAACCTCGAAAGCTCAAGAATCTCTTCGTCGCYCCTGTCKCTCCGCARGAATATCGTCATAGCATGATCAGCGTCTCGTGTGATGCTGAACCAGGCCTTGAAAACACTGAAWAGGGGTTGAAGTGCTTCTTCATACAACACCACATCGTCYCTGATTGCACGCTTGGCCGATATGCTTGAACGATCCCGATACCAGGACGCAGGAAACAGWGCACCTTTGCCCAAARGACTTGGATTCCTGCTTCTTGCTTTCATGAACAAGTCAAGTAAGAKCCAMACGAAGAACTCCAGGTCATCGACGACGGTATGAAAAGCCATSTCACGATRTTCTCGTGAGCGTACAAGTCGGATAGAAGTGTAGGTAGAKGAGGTCTGGCATAGAATATCAACATAAGGCAGAGGTAACCATCTAGTGATTCCCGCAAACACTCACGGAACGACGAGTTACTGTTACTCTTGCGAGAGAGACAGCGGGTTTCCCGTGGTCAAAATCAGCTATGATYCCGGTGGAATCCTTACTACCAAGTTTTCAGCGGGAAATATGACATCATTAGCGGAGACAGCATTAACCTAGAAGTATACGCAAGAATGTTATCTTCGCTGAGAGGAAAATGGACGGNCTTCATAGCACACAAACGGGTGAAGTGTCCTAAAGAGAGGAGGTAAGGTCAAATAGTTGGTGCATCCTGATGATTGCCTACCTTTCATAGCAGACATTACGACTTGCAGAATGTTTCGAGGACCATGCACCGCGATCACAGGACTGGATGCGGGATGGCAAGTCACCCTGTTATGGTCATTTGTGTGTTGGCAATGGGTAGATGAATCAGCCTGCAATGTAAGTGCAAGCCCTTGGAATATTGAAAACACATTCTCAGGTACGTCCTCCGCAGCACCCTGGCCTTGTAGATTACTATTGAAGATACATTTCATGGATGAGTTCAAGTGACAAGAACGAACCCGGGGTCGACGGTTGAAGATCCGTGAGTCATGAAGCAGAATAATCAGTTCTTTGACCACCACGTCGTGATCTAACCAAACCTATATTGGCCCTGCTATTCACATATGTATATCACTACACTCAATAATCCTGTGAAATAACTCATTATTCTTGTCTGTAGGTCCACCCAAAGTATAGAGGCAGAGGCGCGGGCTTCCCCTTTCGCAGATGCTCCATTCGATATTCTTACTGAAATCATATTGGCTTGTCAAACTTGGCATTTTGACAGCCTTACTGGAGAGATTCAGAATACCGACGAGATATCGAACAGATTTACGGAAGTAGGGATGGCATGGACGGCGTCCTATGTTTGCAAACACTGGCGCAATGTCTCCCTCAACACCCCTTCCGTATGGTCATATATCATCATATTTGACAGTCAGATGTCTACGGGACGGAGTGGACTGATCAAATTACTCTCCCTTACGCTGCAGCGGGCCAAAACTGCGCCACTTACGATTTATGTGAACTGCTGTGATGCATGGTCTGGGGTGTACACTCAGGAAGTCTTGAATGATGCCCTGCGACTGATATCTGCCCACTTGTACCACACACGAAATCTTACATTCACTCTATATAGAGAATCGATGGCAGTGCTAACGTCCTTGGCACCATCCTCTTTGCCTATGCTTTGTCGAGTCGAACCACATATCATGGGTGCATATGATCATTCTCCTCTCCAGGCAGAGAATGCGAAGTTTTTCTCTGATGCGCCATGTCTCGAAACAGCCCAAGTTTCTCTTTGCGATCAGCCAAACATATTCCAACTTCCGTGGTCACAGATCCGTTACTTCAAAAACGGTTCATCGACTGCCTATTTATCCTTACTGTCTCAGGTTCTTCTCCTCATGCCAAATCTGGCTTGGTTACATACAGGCTGTATCCACTATGATCTGTTCGGTACTTCTCCAGACCCCGTAGCTCACATCCCTGTCCTATTCCTTGTTCATCTGAACATAGACTTTGACGATGCTAGGGCTTTTGACGAGATTATGCCTTTACTAGAGCTTCCAGCTCTCGCAGAGCTGATACTTAGGGGATTGTGGTCAGTCAAACCATTGAAAGACCTTATTTCGCGCTCCCAATGTGGTCCTCAGCTTAAAACAATTCATCTTCTCTGTTTCTCTGTCCCCACAGGGATCGATAGCGATGCGATTTTCAACATCCTTCAGCTCACCCCCAATGTCGAAGACCTTTCAGTTATGCCGTCGCAAGACAGCTACGGAAATGCTTTCCTATCTCATCTCCTCGGCAAAGAGTTGCNACCGTGCTTCGAACGAAGCCCCTGTTTCCTTCARCGATTGTCGAAGTTACAGCTTCTKCTSTACAATGTATCTGTCGATGCGATAGACTCGGCTTTACAAAACATTCCGCTTCGACGTCCTTCCCTCGTATGTGCTGACATCTATGATGTATCACATTCGTTCACGCTGCATCATTACCAGCGTGACATTACACTGTAGGTTGTTCGTAGCCAATGGCTTGGTTTGTACACCAATGTATTGAGATCGTTTCTTCCCGTTTCTACTACATTGAATCAACACCTGATATTTGACGGAAGGAACGAGTTGAGATCAATGAGCACATGGTAACCTTGAAGTAAGTACCACTTTAACTCGTCGCACTGTTGATGATTCTGAGTGATTTTGTTATTTGGGGATTATTTCCGAATGTACGCACGAGTGCAGACTGGTAATCTATAAATTTGCGATCACTCGAACACTATTTCCTGATCTATGGGAAGGCCGAGTCTGTAGCATGTCGAGAACAAACGGGGAGCTCGGAGAATCTCGGCCGCTATCTCAGTCCAACCTCAGTCACTCAGGCCTCAGGCGCGAGGATGTGCTTGCCACACGCTTCACAATATATATCGTGGCGTCACTTGTCGTGAATTTCGCATCTGTTCAAATCCTTGCGTACTATCAATTTTAATCTAATGGGGAAAGGCACCTACAGATTTTGGGCGGCCATACTCTTCCTGGGCCTTCCCGTTGCATCTCAGTTCTACGTTCCCGTCTTTCTATAGATTTGGAGCGCTGACCACAGCTTCCCGTCGCAACAACAGATTTAATTCAATTTTATGCTGCTTAAAAGGCTACCGTATTCTGAGTTATCTTCACAAAGCCTGGCGCTTTCCTCACCCCTCCTTAACAAACCTTGTATCGGCTGGCCCGCTCACAGACTCGACCCTTGTTTGAAACATGCCATTCAATATCCTCTATCTTATTCTCATTGTAGGATCTACACTACCAGTTCCCCTGAATTCTACACGCAACGGGAATGAATGGGCGGCTGTTGGATCTTTAGTATGCTCATTCATTGACATATCATATCTAAGGCTGACTATGCTGGTGAAAATCTAGGGGAAACGTGCTACACCACCACCGTCGCCTCCTCCATCTACACCTCCACCTTCAGGAACTGCTCCTGTCGCTCCTGTCACTCCTGTGCGACCTGCAGATGTGTGTGATCTGATCGGGGCTGACGATGAATGCTTGAATGAAGATAGCGAGGAAGACGATCTCTTTGTTGATGCTTTCCTTAACAATGACGAAGACATTGGTCTGTACTTCGTACCGGACATTCCTCCTTTTGCGCTGTTGAAACAACTCTCGACCTTCCGCCTACGGAAACACCATCCGATTCCGAAGAGTTACACAATCTGTTATCTTTGCTGCTACTTCAGCCTTCTCAGCTCATGGGACCGCTCTTCTTGCCAACTTCAATCTCAAGGGAAGMGTCTTTTCTCAAAAGGGTTCCACTGGAAACTTCTTCACGTCGCCCCAATCTGTCCCCTCCCTTTGAACAAAGAGACACCGTCCACATGTCGAACGGTTCTAGCCAAATACGTCTCTACCACACCTGCGGATGATGCCTGGATACTTGAGGGTAGTCACCGTATGAGACGAGATCATAGATTCACTGTGAAGCTATGCTAATGGCATTGGCATCGCACCCTTCTACCTCGTTTGCGAAGAGCGCGGGAATTGAGGATGCGAGTCGCTCTTTTGTTGTACCCGTTTAATACACCAATTCGCCCGCCCTCATTGCAGACACTGAAGAGCGTACACCCGACCATTGCCACGACAAAGAAGTGTTGTTATACATGTTTTCTGCTGGGAAACGTCCTACGTGCGAAAGGTCAGCTTGATGCCAAGCTCTGCGGTACTCATGGTCGGATTACTCCATGGACGCCACCTCCATTTCTTGATGTGAAAACATTGACAGTTCTGAAGGGGCACTTGGTGATGCAGCTTCACACAGTTGTGGCATGAAAGAGGGCGAATTCTGCAGCTAAAACTGCTTCGCGCATGAGCACTTCAGCTACTTCAGATGAAGGCTTGGATTGGATTAATGGAGAACAACGAAATGGACGATGCCATGCTTATGGGTCGCTTGCTAGCACTCTCTAAACAAGTCCCCGGTGTACATCTACATCGATATTCTATGCTCATTTATCTCTTTATAATGCATACATTATTCTTCCGAGTACTTACTTCCCATCTATAGCAAACTCAATTAATCCCGCCTCCTTCAGATCCCATACCCTCACAAACTTGAGGTCAGCTTGTCTCCCCAGGTCAATAAAGTGATCCAGGTGGCGCTCTTGACTATTGAACAGAACCATCATGTCCAAATCGAGAGCGTACGGACGAATCTTCCCAACACCATAGTTCGGAAGGAGTGGTTTCGGTGCGGGTTTGATGACAGCTTCTGTATTATCTTCTCTGTTGGCGTTTTGGAGGATATACTCATCTATGGAGAAGCTTAGTTAGTCAAGGAAGAGGAATAGCGGAAGGGGAGGCAGACATACGGACAAGGACTCTACCCTTGGAAGACATTGCCCTCTTGACACCGTTCAGGATTTGTATGCATTCTTTGTCTGGCCAATCGTGCCTGTACAATAGATGAATACCTAAGTGGCAGTTCATGACGCACTCCGAAATTCCTTACGCAATATTCTTCAACTGAACACCAACACCTTCAGAAGGAGGGAAACCAAACAGCACAAAAGCGCTCACATAGTATACATCGCACCCTGATTCAGGCGAATCAGTCAAAAAATTGAGTGGCTTGAACTGGATTTTCTGGTCCCGAATGGCATCTGGGCATAATGTTGGCCATACATTATTTTCTGCCTGGTGGATGGTTTGCGGAAGGTCTTGAAGGACAATACGAAGATGGGGATGGGCTTTGACGAGTTGCATTGAAATATGACCGATCCCGCCGCCTACATCGCACACTATCGCGTTTTCGGGAAGGTCTTGCCATGGAAAGTCTTTTGTGATTGTGAGTGTAGTGTGGGATGGAAAGAATGGACAGATGGTTACCTCGAACAACGGACGTGGCCTCGGTGGCCTTGTTCCATCCTTCCATGCCTAAGCCGAATCTCTCCCCTTTGGATTTGCCCTCAGGTGTATCCTAGAGGAAGGGTTTATTCAAGAAAAAGGAAGGAGTGAGACGCCATGGAACTTACAAAGTACGCAAACATGGAGTCAGGATGTTTGGTGTAGGTGTTGAACGGTGCTTCGTTAGGAGCATATGAATATCCCCACTTGGGATCCATGAGGTTATTGGCTAAAACAGAGGCAGATTTGTTGGCTTCATCGGTGCTATGGAGCCATGAATTAGCATGACATGTGGTTTTGTAGGAAGGGATGAGAGTACATATGGAAAGCGAATTGCGACAGACCGTTACTACTGAGGAGCATCATGCTCAGTCGGTTGTTGGCAAAGACATCCCTTTCTACTTCTTGAGAGTTAGTTACCTGGGGAAATGCACTCATTCCCAGGTACACACCTTCCGTGAAGCAATGCTTGGTCGCGAGGAGTCGTAGAATCCGACTGAGCTTCCCCTGCTCACATCCTGATGATTTGGACAGCTCTGAGACGTGTAATCCTTTAGGTTTGTTGAGAAGAAGGTCGGGGATCTTAAAGGTGATCACAGCGTTTATACATGCCGGCTCGAAGATCTGTGGAGGATAATTATAAACCGAACGCAGCGAGGGATATCCTGAGCTACTACATACACCAAGAATTCGCTAACCAGATGAGACCTACGATCAGCGTTAAGAAATGGAACTAACATGACAAGCTCACATTCAACATGGTATGGCTCGGCCTAGCAACTAATGCGCACAGTTGCGCACATGCTCCTTCGATAATTGCAACAGCCTCCTTCAGCTCCATTGACGAAACATCATCTAACGGGTGCGGCGATGTTTCATCGAGAGAAGGAACTAACGGTTTCTCCGATTTAGCAAATTCTGCCTCTACAACTTTGGTGGCATGGGAGATGAGGGATAGAAGCTCGGAAAGCTGAGTTGACATCGCAGGGTACTGAAGTCGAGGTCAAGGACACTCGGCCAGTTATGAGGAGTGGCAGGGCATTTATGTAACTGCAGAGCCCAAATCTTCCCGAGACTCCAGACAGCTTTTGAGAGGCACGGCCGACCTCGACTCAGAATCCGAGTAGCGGAACACAAAGTGCAGAGGGTGTACTTCATGTTGGCTGTTTCGTCGGATCGGGAAGTTTTATCGATAGAGAAGGGAGCCAATAGCTTGTATAAATAGCTGAATTCAAATTTCTGTAGTACATCTGCTTCCAGTAGCACTAGGGGTGTCGAAATCTCGCTATGAACAGCAGGGCTCGCGCTGAAAACGATTGAATGGAAGAGTTTCCCTAATGTGGCTATACACTACCATCAAATCTGAAGTATGACTCATATTTGTGGCACACGCCACAAACTCTTGCTTGGAGAAGAAAGTAGGTTTCCTAACAGTGCCGTCTCTGTACCAGGACCGTTGTTCTTCATTCCAAGGACTTAATTAATCGCATTGTGAATGTTGTGACCAACCATAGTGCACTGCAGTTGTTTGACCTTCAGTCCTGTCTTCCCGTTTCAATGCTTAGAGCCCGTGGACAAAACCTTGATTACAATTATAAAGAACTACTACTTGGGAATGGGRAAAAAGTACAGGCTACATTTATCAGACTATTTACAATGCCTCCGCTCTTGACTCAGGCCATCGTCCTGGTCCTCCTAGTACTCCTCCTCGGGGGACAGGGATCATACTCATCATTGTCAACGTCCTTCGGGGTCCTGCTACGGAAAGCTTTTTGTACTCCAGACGGTTCGTTTTCGTCTTGGATGTTCCTTTTCCTTTTTGATTGTCGGGGTTTCTTCGTAGCAGATTCAGATTCATGGGGAACAAAGGTCGATGTGTGGTGAACGCTTTGAGGTGTGACGTCGTGTGCGTGTGGCATTTCAGTAACAGCAGCCTGAGGGCGTACCGTAGTGTTGGGTTGGGGGGGAGGAGGTCCAGCGTCCGAGGAAAGAGATGTGATAGAGCTCAATGTTGAAGTTGAAGACTGCCGATGATGGTGGTCAAGGCCGACGCGTCCAGAAGATTCCAATGTTGTTATCGAAGAAGGGCCAGCAGAGTTGGCAGGAGTCGGTCGAGATGGAGTAGGGGAATGGACCCAAGGATACGTATGAGTGGCACGAATCTGTTGTCGGTATTGATACAGCGAAGGGGTGACGTCCGGTGAGGATGTCGGCGTGTATATGTTTCGAGTGCGATGATCCACGAATCCTTGGTTATGTGAGTTATTCTGAGTGACGGGGGTTCTGGTCGCGGGTGTTCCTTGGGGTCGAAGGACCTGGGGTGGCGAGAAAAGAGACACGGTTGGAGAGATCACGGGTGTAGGAATGCAAGAGGGCGGTGCCTTGAAGGTGACTAGCTCAGAAGGTCGGTAACGCGGTGATGGCTCCTGGAATTGAACAGGAAAACGGAAAAAGGGAGTCCAATCGATAAAATCCATCGCAGGCCCAATGTCGAGAACCAATGCCACCGCGGGTTCTTCGTATACCAGCTGGTGAAGTACATCCAGTCGGACTATAGACAGATTTATTAGTAGATTGAAGAGTAAAATCCAGACAGACTTACGGCGTAGAACACCATTAAATATTTTTCTATCCACGGTGTTTAGAAGCTGGCGCATTGCAGAACAGCATTCGGGGTACGGAGATCCAGAGTTCTTCGACCAATAGTCGAAGGTTTGAGGGAAAAGAGATACGAGGAAAATATGGGCAGCCATCTGACATCCATAGTTAGAATCACTGTGAGATAGAAAATATTAAAGACTCACTTCAGTCGCTTCTATAAGCTGCGAAAAAGAGTTAATATCGTTGATATAACGCGTCAAGGAGGATCCTATACCTCATATTCCGATGCATGCGAAAGTATCAATGTCCTGCATGCCTCTAGAAATCTGCGGTTCACTTCGTGCAGAGACAATAGGGGCAGAACAGTCAAGGACGTTAGAAGGGAGCGAAATTGAACCAGTAAAGGCGAAGACATGATGGGTGTTCGAGAAGAAGATGAAGTATGTGGCTGTGCATGTTTTGGCTGGTGAAACGGTCGGCGCGCACCTGGGTCCATGTGATTGGTCACGGTCGAGCTCAATGCACCGAGGACTATCTGTGTTTATTAGTCTACATAGTCTTCTGAAATATTTGTGGTTTACAAAGAACTGGGGAGATTCAAACTAGAGGAGTGAAATTAGATGAAGGCCACCCAGTCGACTGTGGGGGAATACTATTATCGTAGAAACACTGATGTTCAGATTGGCTCTGTGGCAACGAATAGAACTCATTTATGTCGTGTGGAAGTCCTACCCATAATTCTTGTTGTAATTGATTCAAAGTAGTACAGAGACTATTCAATACAGTAGCTTTATAATAGCCTGCCTATCCATTCGATTAATACAAGCAGGCCCAGGTGTGGCATGTCGTATATCTTATTTATTGAAACCTAGCTTCAAGTAAGCACACTCTTCTGGATAAAAAAACTAACACTACGCTGGGTTGAGGGGATGCATACAAGACAGTCTTCCCCAGCTACATAAATATTCAGAACTAGGCTTGACTACCGGAAGTCCCGCGGATCGTCCGTCCAGACGGTGTTTCAATTGAACTCAAGGCTTAGAGTGGACGGATGGATGCAATTTTATGCTTCTATGCAATCTCTGTAATGATTACAGGCTGTACATTAACCCTTCCATACTGGATTGCCACTTACGCCACACACAGCCTTTCACAGCCTCGGCAGATCGAGAAAGCTTCATGGAAAGATTTAGTAATCCCCCACAGCTCTTCTTCTGACTTTTACACCTTTTCATAACATGTTCATTGGGGGCTTGCTTGAAGTTGTGCTTTTCCCCCACCGCCATGGACGTTCATGGGCAATTTCGCTGTGCGGGAACCTGAAGCTCAAAGGGGAAATCAACAACTACAAATATGGATCCAGGTGGACTTCACGGCGTTCAGAAACCCTTTAACGACCAACCATCATGATGGATGCTGCTGCTACCAAGTCTCCTCCGCTGCCCAAATGGAACGAGAATGCTACCCGAGATCTTACTGCTCGGCAGGCGCCCAATGTAAGTTCCCAGTTCAAGAATCCATTGCACAATTAGATTCTGTGCGCGTCTAATGATCCATTATTCCTATGAATTCGATAGGTGAATCCACCTGCAACCAATAAACCAACCGATGCCGAATTCTACTTGCCAGATGCTGGGGGAATGCCCAATGCAATGTTTCTACAAACACATTTCTTTCGGGAAGGAAGGTTGACAGAAAACCAGGCTCTGTTCATCTTGGGACGAGCTACAGAGTTATTATCACGGGAACCAAACCTGGTGGACGTTAAGAGTCCAGTAACAAGTGCGTTATCGTTTAACCATCCGTTGCATGCATGTCGGAAGTACTGATCAGAAACCTTGTAGTATGTGGAGATATCCACGGTCAATATGTGCGTTCATCTCTCTATCACCTACGTTCTTGGACCAACCCTACAATTTCCAATCACGCTATATCTTTGGCTGGATGTAAACTTTCGGTTTGTGGGGTATTCAGGTCACTTCGGACCGAGTGTGCCTAAGATCTATCTAACCGGCGTTGCGCCAGTTACAAGTCTTGGCGCGACTAGTACGCGCATGACATACTACGGAGGCCATCCCAGCAGAGTTCTTGAAGCTTCCGGGAGCAATGCCATCGCAATGACCTAGACCTGCTCTCTTTCAATATTGCATTACCCTATTCCTTCCTCGAAGTTTCACGAGCTAACTCAGACACACGTTGNCAGTATGACCTCATGAAACTCTTTGAAGTTGGCGGCGGGATACGAAATAACACCTATCTTTTCTTGGGAGATTATGTGGATCGGGGTAGCTTTGGCATCGAGGTGTGTTCCCTAAATCTCCCCTCTCTTCGATATCAAATCTCTAACAACGGAATGTAGTGCTTATTATTATTGTATACACTTAAAATCAACTACCCCCCCAACAACTTTTTTTTTTTTTTTTTTTTTTGTTTTTTTTTTTTTTTTTTTTTTCGTTAAGGATTATGCAAAGAAAGCAGAACCTTTAGTACGTCTAACTAGAGCAGATACACCTTTTGAGTGGGGCGAGGAACAGAAAGCTGCGATGCAGACATTGAAAGATGATCTCAGCGCGAGCCCAGCTTTGAAACCACTTGATTATAGCTTAGATTCACCAGTAATCTTGTCTGTGGACACGTCATATAGAGCTATTGGGTTCTATATCAGTCAGCAAGACCCTACCAATCCAAAGGTTAGGCGCTTCGCGCGTTTTGGGTCCATCACTCTGAATGAGCGCGAGGCGAGGTTTTCGCAACCCAAGCGGGAACTGTATGGCTTACTTAGGACTCTTAAGGCCTGCAGGCATTGGTTATTGGGATGTAGAAAGTTAATTGTAGAAACAGATGCTAAATATATCAAGGGCATGCTAGAACACCCTGATGAAGGTCCTAATGCGACTATCAATCGGTGGATAGAAGAAATCCTGAAGTATCACTTCACATTAGTTCATGTACCAGGGAAGACCTTTGGACCAGATGGCCTGTCGAGGCGCGACCCTGAACCAGGAGACACTGAGTATCCTAGGGACCCAGCTTTAGATGAAATTTGTACTGAGCCACCGGTTTTTCAGGAGTACAAGGGAGACGACCCACCTCTAGCTTTTGATGAGTTCAAAGAGACCATTGATTCGCGAGGCGGTTACTTCTTTCCCAAGGCCTATAGTATAGAGGATTTTGAAGATGAGTGCATACTTGCGCGTTGCGACGCTGAGGCGGAGCGCGTGCA
>LBLO01000214.1:0-38559 GCA_004354395.1 Chondrostereum purpureum
CACAAATTTGGATATGCTATTGAATAAGATTTGTGGGATAATTATATTGTACAATTTTGAATTTCATACATTTTTACACCTGTGGAAGTTTATGAATAATTTATTTACCCTAAATTCCAATCCAAAAATATATACAGACTTGAATAATATGCCACCTTGGAAGTGTTGGTCAGTAAGAAGATTTCCATGCTGTGATCTAGTCTCGCTGGCCATTCTCTAATATATATCAAGACAATCGTTCGCTGATGCAGGCCTGCCTTCAGTTCTCTTTTACCGGATAAACATCGACTGTCAGCTTTGCAGGTTACTGCCGTTCGTGAGAGCCAAGTAAGAGCTAGCGAGTACAGTCTGAATAGTACAGCTCACCGGCTACATCTCATATTGTCTACAAGTGCGTTATCGAGGAAGAACACCAAGCGGGGCTAATATCTCTGGGTATGGCGGGCCCCAAGGAAGTATGTAGGTAAGTAATCTTCGTCACTGTTTCATCGCCAATAAAGGTATACACAAGACATTTCCCCTATACATATCATGATGAAGTCCATGATGAAACAGGGTCAAATGTCTTAAATATCATACGAAGCAAACAGGCTGTTTTCATCAGTTTTCATCCCAACGATGTCCCCCTCTATTGCCCTAGTATCCCTTCTATTTACGGTATCAACAGCCATTCCGTTGGTCCGACAAGACTGTTCTGCATGGACTGCTGGTCGTGGGATGAAGGGAGCCTTCACCGAGCGAACCCTGATGGACTTTTCTTCCAATCAGCCAGGAGACGACGTCGACTCTATTCTCAGGTGTGCTCAATCTTATACGGATACCTTGGTTTCCTCAACCTCTATCCCAACAGTTCCTTCGGAGTGTCAAGGAGTGACTATCCCGTTGAAACCGGTCCAGTTCCTTGGACTTTTGCTCCGGAGAACGTGTTTTTTGGCAATGGGAGTCTCGATTTCAAAGTAGATGCGCATGCTGGTTCAGGCCCTATCCTGTCCGCAGAAGTCGTCACGGAACCATTTTTGTACGGCTCTGTCAAGGCTGTATGGAAAAGCAGTGAGACTCCGGGTATTGTTGAGGGAAATTTCTTCTACTGTACGTTTATCATTGAGAGCGAAGATTCACAGTTTTAAGGTTTTCTTGCCTCGCACAGGGAACGAAACCCAGGAAACGGATTGGGAAATTCTTACCAGCACGATCTTTGACTCCAATCCAGGAGTTCCGGAGGGAATTTGGGCAACCAATCAGGTATGTCGATAATGTTAAACCTACCGTGAGTCTGATTTGACATGATGAAAGGCAACTGATGGAGGTGAGCGTACGTCGAAAACATTCCCTTTCACCTTCGACCCTCGAACAGACTTCCATGGTATGAGTCCTCCGATGATTTTGAACTGGCGGGTGTTGACATATAGTTCATAGAGTACCGAATCGACGTATGCCAGCTAATCCACGCCCCAATTCTGGTATGACTTACTGACATCACTTTGTAGTGGGTTTCTGGCAGGACTATATTTTATATAGATGGAGAATTCCAAACTGAACACACCACAAATGTCAGTTCATTTCAGCAGGACATAGATGGAAACGTGCTCACATTGCCTATTCTAGGTTCCAACTGTGCCGCTCCGCTGGATCTTCAACACCTGGTCCAATGGTGATCCTTTTTGGTCCAACGGCCCTCCTACAGCAGATTCTGTCACCCACGTCCGTTCAGTTGACCTATATCAGGGATACGATCCTGCGTATTCCGGGAATTCGTGTGAGTTGTAGGAGAAGGAGCTCAATAGTTGTCCCATCAAAGGACAGAGACTTGGATGTAGTATTCATGATACCCCCCTCTAATAAGAGTGCACAAGAACCCATCCATTGCGTTATAATATCAGAGTCCCATCTTGTTTGCATCCATAGTATTAGCCGTCCAGTGTTTAAAAAGCCGAAATGCAAAGAATGTGTAACATCTTGGCAACATCAGCCTATCATGCATCATGATTTCCAAGACGTGTCCCAGTGTATAAGATACAACTCCCGTGTACTTGGTGAAGTTACGAGGCTACATCATGATTCATGGCCATCGAAGTGGCCGAACGAAACTTGAAAGGATCATGATGGGCCCCGGGTGATTATCGTATTCTTCGTGTCGAGTGTTCTGCTCCCACAACCACCCACATCCTCGACGTTGACACTATTTCCTATAACTAGCACAACTTTTGCAGTTATGTTTACCAGTGAAGAAATCTTCTACGAACGTCTTTCCCTTCGATTGGCAGCTTGTTCCAATCCCCAGATGCTGAAACTTTCATTGGGCCTATGATTCCCCCATGTAACCCAACTCTATTTCGCAAGGATAACACCCTTGATCATGGACCTTGGAAAACAGAGAAAGAATACCTCCTTGCTTGTATTTCCCGCGAAGTTGATTGGGTTTCCTCGAACCGTCAAGCAGTTGACGAAAAATGGGATTCTGACTCGGAGCCTTCAAGCAGCGCATCCGATGAGCATCTCTCCATTCTCTCTTCTTTGGCTGAGTATCTTGAAGACAGTCCTGCTCTGAACAACGACAAGAAGTTTGCCCTACGCCACCTGGATCTGTATCCTTCGAATATCATGGTCGATGAGAACGATCCCACTGTAATAACTGGTATCATCGATTGGGAATGCTCCTTCACCTCACCCCTGTGGGCAGTTGCTCAAGTTCCTGGTTTTCTTGACCGGGAAGAGTCCCTTAGAAAGACGTTTTGCGATCGTTGTTCCAGCTTGTTACCGGGGATCTTTGACATAGAAAAGAAGCGAGGGGAAGTATTATGCTGTTTAGAAGAGGCCTGCCAACTGATAACCACCATGAAGTCGCCGAGCCAGGCCAGGGAGATCATCGCACGGGTGAAGTTGGACAGGCTGTGAAGTATGTATGTCATTCATACATTGTGTTTTCAGCAGATTCTCTTTACACAGAGCCAAAATGAATGACGTGGGGAAAATCTGCCTGATACAAAGCCATAAGTACTATATCACAACATGGACATCCTCGCGCCTCCCGTCAACTTGATATTTTCCCCATTGATAAATGGAGTTTCAAGTACCCACTTCACCGTGTTGGCAAATTCCCAAGGCGCGCCAAATCGTTTTGGGTAGAGCAGCCCCCGGTCGATAGACTTCAATGTCCTTGCAGTGAAGTTCTTTGTTATTGGTGTCGTGAAAGGTGCAGGTGCAAGGGTGACGACGCGGATACCATATTTATGCAGATCGCGAGCCATAGGAAGGGTCATGGAGAGCAATGCGCCTTTCGTAGCTGCGTACGCTGTTTGGCCGGTGAGTCCTTCGTACTACGCGGAGAAACCTGGATGAGAACATGAACAAGAATGCGCCAACGTATACATACCGCAACAGTACTAGATATCATGAATATGACTCCACGCTCATTATCTGGACCCTCGGGTTCGACTTTGGTAAGGTATTTGAGGGCGAGACGCGTCAGATGGAACGTTCCAGACAAGTTGACAGCCACGGTATAGTTCCACATCTCTTCGGTATGTAGCGTCCCCTCTTTCGTGACCAACTGATGAGGCGTAAGTGGTTGAGGACGGCTCAAGGAAGGATTACTTACTAGTTCAGGTTTTCCCATTCCTGCACCGTTAATAACACCACCGAGGGGTGCACCCGTCCGCTTCGTCCATGCCTCGGTTTCCTCAACTGCATACTCAAGTGTCTCGACCTTCGTGACGTCTGCTTTGATGAAAAATATCTTTGAACTATCGATGCCCTCCTCTGGAGCTGGAGGTTCAGCGATATCAAGTATTGACACGTATCCGCCTGCACGGATGATTTCATAGGCTGAAACAAGCCCCAGACCTGAAGATCTCCACCAATTGGTCAGGAAAACGTGCCACATAAGATGGATAAAACTGTCATTACCCTCCAGATATAATGAACGTCCTGTTGGCTATCTTCATTACGGCTCAAGAAATGGTGGTGGTGCGGAATGTATATGTGAGTGCGGGGTAGAGTAAGGTACATATTCCCTGACAATCACACGCCTCTCGGAGGAAGAACTTCCCCGGGATCTTTTGATACTGCCCCATACCGGGTAATCTTGTATCGGTGTATCAACTGCCGGTGGCACAAGCACTATCATCGTTTTGAAGGGACCCCCAGTATTCACGGGAGATGTTACTATTATTAGTTACTATATGTACATATGCAGCCTGGCGGTAGGAAATATCATGTCCTACCTACATAACTCGGGCAGCACGTCGCTGCTAACATTTTAGATTTCATACTGATCGAATAATAACCATATATAAATCTCTCCAACAATCGGGATCGTTGGCATCTACCCACTAAGTCTCTAATCCCGCCTCGCGAGACAAGATCAAAAAATATCCAAGAGTCCTCTCTGGGAGGGTGGAAGCAAAGATCTGAGATGTAGCGGTAGGGAGCACCGGCAAGATTTGATCTCCGCCCAAAAGTTTTGCGGCACCAACGGCAAATGACTATCCCTCCGAGCTCACCTGGAAGTTGTTTACGAACCACCATCATCCCATTTCCCCAAAATGCTTCCTTCACGACTTTACCGCAATGTTGGGATTCCTCCACCCCTTCGTAGCTTGATAACGCCCCATCCTTCCTTACCGCCTTCAATTTCGGTGCAGCTACGTATGAGAATGGGCGTTCTGCCTAGTTCTTTAGCTTCTCTTTCAAACGATTCTCGGAAGAGACTTGGTCTATCCCACTACTCTACGTCAACCTCTGCTTCTACTTCCGTGTCCACATCAAGCCCTGAAGCTCCCACCCAAGAGAGAGATGCGGAGCCTATGCTGCAAATGACGTTCACGTGTACTGCGTCAGATTGCACCAAACATAGGTCAACTCATATGTTCACCAAGCACTCGTATACGAANGGGATCGTACTCATTCAATGTCCCGAATGCAAGAACCGGTGAGCTTCACAAATCACTATATCTAAGCTTCCATCTGATTTATTGTGTTCCAACAGTCATTTAATAGCTGACCACCTTGGCTGGTTTAAAGATGATACGGGGAATGGGTCGATGAAGACAGTGGAGGATATTCTGGCTGCCCGAGGGGAAACTGTCAAAAGAGGGACTTTGGAGCTGCGTCTGAATCCTAATCACCCCTTGGAGTTCGCACCACCTAAAGGCGAGTGAGAACGGAAATATTGTTGGATAGACAAGACAGTAAGTGACTCTAAAATAATGTATGATCGTGCGCAACGAACGGGTAGCTAATGTCTACCATTACAGTCCTACTCGTTTTTATGAAGATGCTTCCTTTGCGGGTGTTTCCTCGGCGGGCAGTTTTTCAATGACCGCGTTGTCCTCTAGGAGCTTTTCCAGGTCGCCAGATTGATGCACTGGAATAATAACATACCCGCGTCACTTTCTGTATCATATTGCGTTATAATGTAGCACACAACTCACTAGAAACCATAATATCACATCCTCCCACAAACTCTCCCTTGACATACAATTGAGGAACCGTTGGCCAGTCACTGAGTAGGTAGTGAGCGAGAATAACCGACAAAGAATGAAGCAGAACACACGAGAACTCCTTAATCCCTTGTCTCAACTCCGCATCCTCCAGCACGTTATACGTCTTCAGCTTCTCCGGTGGTACTCCATTGATCTCTAAGACTTGAATAGCAGCTCTGGAGAACCCACACTGAGGCATGTCTGGTGTCCCCTTCATGAATAATACAACTGGGCTGGCAGTTACAGCCTTTTGAATCGTGGACCGTGCCTCGTCAGAGAGAAAACGGCGGTAGGCTACCATTCGGCTCGAGATCAATGCGGTCGCTGCATTGGGTCGTAGGACTGAAATCTAGAGTAGACATTACGTCGAGTCCATTTCATAGGAGTTGAATGGGCTCACGGAGGATCTGAGGGAAGCTCTGAACATAGTGGTGAATGCTGGTGACGGAGAGAGTATAAGTTTGTAAGACTGTGCGTCAACGTGAACAAGATTCGGGGACCCGGCTACGGCCCGAGACCACGTGTGGCTGCATAAAGTTACGCCTCATGAGACAGNAAAAAATGAGGTGTGCCCTATTGGCTGGCTGCCGCCTGCCTGCCTCGTCGCATCCTAGCCAGTTCAGAGGAATGAAAAGCAGACTAAGCTTTGGTTCAAATTGTTTACTCTAGCTATGCATGCAACGTCGTCGATATTACGTGCGAACGATAATGTTGCACAATGATCAATCTCAGGCCAACACTCCGAGACTCGTGCTACTTTATACACTGCAGGCGACTTATAATTACTCGTGGGTCACTTGAATCTCTATATCAATGAACAATTGACAAATGCCTTCAGTGATCATAGAGGATATCCAGCTAGACTATTAGGCGCGGCCTGGCAGAGGATATTGTGTACTTGGGGCTACTTAACTTTTGCCACCTTGTGGCGAGGAGCGGTGACTCAGTCCGGCGACGGCAATGGGCATGCCGCATGATTTCCTTTTTTGAGCAACAATGAACGCGATCACCTGAGTTACGTGACATACGTGACACAACGTATCTCTTCCAGTCACCATATCTGGTTCGTATTCCCAAATTCGGTCTTTGCCTTGTGTCCTAGGTTTCCCTTTGTTATTTTCATTGTTTGTTGCGGATATAAAGCAGCGCTACTCGGTTCTATGTGAGTCTAACCTTTACCACCACCATGTCTGTCGCTCAATCCACAGGATCCTCCCCAATCAAAAACTACACATCTCGAGCAGAGATGACAGTGCTACTACATCCAGACTGACCAGAATGCCTTCAAACCCTGACAGTGAGATGTTAGTCTATTGAATGATACACTGTCAAATTCTCTCTCCCCAGAACCAGCTGAAGGTCGTTGCTTTCAAGTGCTTTGTCGGGCTAAATCATGTGCTCGTCACGTGAACACGTGATTTTGCATTTCCTTTTTGGTACGGACACGTCGCGACTGATTGCAGACTCATATTGATAGAACGACTATCTTCTATCATTGAGTCTGCCTAGGRGAGACTAAGTCGGACTTTGGCATTTCAATCCTTTCTGATGAGAACTTTAGGGCAGGTGTTCCTTTGTCAGACGACGCCAGACGACGCCTGGTAAGAGCTGGTATCGCTGATACTGGCCCGTACTACTAACCTGCATGCTGGTTGTCATGAGTTATATCTCTGGACTATTTTTTCCCTTGTCACATCTGTTGAGCTCTCTCATCCTGAGCCATACAAATATCTAGTTCTGACACAGACCGTCCGTCTCTTGGGSCCAGTTTAGGTGAAATTGATTCAGTGTCTATGAAACCGTTCTCTTGATACGTCCAGGATCCGTCTATCTGCATACAGAACGACCCCTTTGATCCCCTTTGCTCCCCGGCTTCGTGTAATGTGAMGTAACCAGCAAATCCTTAGCCCAACTTCCCGAACACCCACTTATAATTGAATGGTTGTTGATCACGTCTCTACTGGGCTCTAGATGTACTCGGGCAGCTGATAGACTGATAGACCATGGGTTTTGCTTGTCGCATGCGATTAACTGCGATGCATCAATCCCCTGGTTGAGCGTTTGCGTTGTATCAAACAGATCCCGTCTCACATCATCTTGTCCTCTGCAACGGAATTTTCACGAGGTTGGTTGTCACTGACTGCTCAGTCAACCACCTAACTTCTATAAAAGCCCTACAGTCCGATGTCCTTATTTCTCAACAGGATCTTCTCCTTTCCATTTCATCTTCTATCTTACTTTCTTTGAGCCAGGCGCTCTCGCAGCTCTCTTTTCACCGTCGCAGATTTTATTCCACCTTCTTTTCTTCAATTAGCTTCTTTTCCACCTCCTTCTTCCTTTTTTCAAGATGGTTCAGATTAAGATCTCCACCTTTTTTGTACTCACTGCTCTGAGCTATGTTTCTGCCGCTCCGATTCAGAAACGTATTGCGCAGGTCATCGCAGACTCAACCGCTGATTGGGAGCAAGCTTGTGTACGTTGGTAATTTCGCAACCTGTATCGTATTGTGTCCATGCTGATTGTGTCATTCCCCCAGCTTGCTGCTGGTGGTGCCGGAAAGTGCAACCCTATATCACAGACCGCATTCTCAAGCTTACTTGCTGCGGGAGGCAACTGTGATCAGCAAGATGCTGCTGATGCTATGGTCGACCTTGCCAAAGAGTTGGGCGCAGATGCAGAGATGATCCGTCTTGCCCAGCTTTTCGTACAGCAGCCCCGGAACGCCGTGAGCTAACTCACATCAATCTCTTTCATGACATACTCATCTTGAATATCCAGCCCGATAGTCTACAAGTACCTTATTGCCAGGTTCTTCCGAAGAACCAAGAACTGGACGGGTTATTCCACTGTCAGTTCGAGGGTTCAGACTTCACCAAATTTAGCGGTGACCAAACTGGTAACCTGCCCCTCGGTGTCAACGCCGTGAACCCCCCTGGTTCTTGCCCTGCCCTTGCAACTCCTGTACCAGATGGTGTACAGCTCAACACTCTCGTTCAAGACCCCTTTTCTGCGTGAGTCTCCGAGTAAATTGAAGACTAGGTCATTCACTGAGACAGATACAGTGGGTCTGCGGCTGTGGACCAGAATGCCGCTGACAATGGAAAAGAGCCTGCTGCTGCTGAGCTAGACAACGCCATTGACTCAGTCGCAGCAGGTGCCAGTAATGACAACGTAGACGATGCCAGTGTTAGTCAACCATCAGCACCAACCACTGGATTTGCTCTTTCCAATGGCCAAGAAGCCATCTCTTTGAATGCCAAATTCGATAGTCTTACTGCTGCCTCTGCGTGCACGGATGGAGAAAATGCGTGTGTTGAAGGTGGATTCGCACAATGTGTTGGTGGTTCCTTCCAGATCACCCAATGCGCTGGAGGAACTGTTTGCAAGGCCCTTCCCCTCGTAAACTCTCCTGGAACTGTGCGTAACCTTCTATTTCTTCAACCGCGTACCCATTCTGAGTGTTTAATTCATCCAGAGCATCACCTGCACTACGGAAGCCGACGCTGACGCTCGGATCGCTGCCACAGGAGCTGCATGAAGCTATGCAATGATCTTGATGGAGAAATGCTATGAAGTTCACGCACTGGGGTCGTAATATAGTCTCTTCTAATAACTTGCTTCACATGTGATCCCAACCCTGATAGTTATGATGTTAATGGAGTTGTAATCTTGTTGAAACTTGAAATCTTAGTCTCGTCCCCAGACGTTCCGGTGACTCCGGTCCTCCGTGATCTCACGTGCACGTTTTTTGAAAAGTGATGGGAGGCCGGTTGTCACCAGAACGTCTGGTGCAGTTCGTATAGAGTTTTCAGNCCTAGATGGTTTGCTCAAACTACACTCCCTCCTTGTGATGGGCAGTGTGGGATGGTTGATGTACTCAAATATGACTTATTACTACAAAAATAAATTCTAGATTATTGTAGATCCATAGAAGCACGTAGTGACCGAGTTTTCGAGCAACAGTGTGTGGGGAAAGCAGCTTCAACTTGCAAAACACCCTTCATTAGTCGGCCAGTACTGTGCTCAAAACTTGTCAGAAATTTGAGGGGTTTTCAGCTTCATTAAGGTTGCATTTCTAGCTTTATTTTAAGCCCCTAATTGAAGCAAGTTCCACCATTAGAATTGCTGAAGTATCTAGGGCTGAAGTTTCTATACGAAATGCACCAGACGTTTATGGTGCGATCCTCCCTCCAACACTTTTCGAAAAATGCGCACATGATTTTCACGTGATCATCCGCCACCACGCCACCGCCGGATCTATAGCACAACATGCAGGATAGCATATTGTCAGCGATAAATATGCTGATAGTACGCCAATCGCTGAAAAAACTCTAATAGTACCTTTTTTATGCGCGTAATGTCAGCGTATTGGCGATGCCAATACGCTTTCCTGCACCTTGTGTAGGAGGATAAAGCACCATAAACGTCTGGGTACGAGACTATATAGCATCGATCACACTAGGTGACGGTGACTAGAGCCGCCTCCGAGTTCGTGCCTCACGTGTAAGACGCAACAAAACAAAAGCCCCCACCTCAACATGCCCAAACAGTGACGCGGGTTAAGTTACGGGAGCGAGCGTCCGCACTTTTTATTTATTTATTTATTTATATTTTGCAATCCATTGCTTTGCTCTGTTTGGACTTGTTTGACTACTGTTCCGGACCGGGTACCTGGTCACCCTGGCTAAATTGCATTCATGCTGGTCGTAGAATAGTTGGATTGTTGTGCAAGGGGCCCTAAAAGATTGGCATAGTGGTCATATTAATACTGTATATCTGTTTAGACTGCTATAGTGAGCTGTTTCCCAACTAGAAATATTTTCGTATGGGATGCTCAATTTTACCCCGGACTAGGTAGCTGGTCATGACGAGAATAAGTCATCATCTATGATAGGTATGCATTTAAAAGTACTACTGAGAGATAGACTAGGTTCTACTATATGCTAGGAATGCTCCAGTATTGTGGGATCTTTCGTGTATTTAAAACAAATAATAATAATGTCGACAGGATAGGACCCGGGTAAAAGTTGCCGCATTTCGGAATTGCAACACAACTATTCATTATATTTTGCATGTAGGGCCTATCTACTTAGATAGCAGACAGGAGCAATGCATTACACATTCTATCCAACCATGATACAAGAGCAATGCCTGTTAGACTTCCAGCAATTCGGCCGTGACCAGCTACCCAGTGTGACCAGCTTCCTGATCTGTGACAGTAATTGTATATATATATATAGAGAGACTTGTCTTGGCACGGTCACGTTCACTCGACAATCGCTTTCGCAGTGGCATATACGCTTGCACTCACCTTCGCCGCCGGCTCGCCACCAGCACGGAGAGCGAAAAGGATGCGGTCGAGTCTAGCCACGATATGGTCTGATCCAATGTTGGTTCCCTGTCTACCTTCATGGAAGCCCACCGGTCGCTCGCTCACCACCTCGTCGAGGACCGCGACCTCTCGCTTGATGGACTCTGCGAGCGCGGCGAAGTGATCGCCATCGTAAGGCTCATGCTCAGCCACACGGTTCAGAGCCACCTTGAGCAACAAAATCTCCTTGTAACGCCGGACGATGGCGGCTCCAAATTTTTGAACAAGGATCAGCTCCTGCTTCCTCTCCCTCGATCTCTCCGTCTCTTCCTCGAGGAAGACGACGTCAGGTTCCTCCGTTCTGGGCACGGGCTCGACCTGGGGGGAGGACATCAGACAGCGAGCGAGAGAGAGACACTTTGAAACCCACCCGATTCAAAGGCGGAGACGGTTCCCGCATGCCGCCGTCCACGCCCTGAGAGTCTCTACATTAGCTCGGGGGCAAGACCGGAAAGCTATAGTTACAACCTCCATCATCTCTCCTACGACAGTCGCCGAGGGGGATGGTGCATCCACGTCCTGTGAGTCTCTCTACATCAGCTCGAGATGCGAAAACGGCAGCCGACTCTCCGAACCTCCATGTTCTCTACAGTATTTGCCTGTGTGTGTGTGTGTGGATCAGCCTTCCGCCGCGAGTGCAGCCGAGTGGGAGACCACTCACAGCGTCCATCCGAACAGAGTGGTGGCGCAGTGGTCTTGGTAAAGAAGGAGAAGAAGACGGGCACGTGCTAACGGCAAGGTTAAGTAGTTCTTTCCCACACCCTTTGGTCTCGAACATTCATGTTGGCGTCGGGTGAGAACAACGAACCCCCGACGGAGGGTGAGCTGCTCCGGCTTCGAGGGATCGTCAGAGAGAGCGCCAGGCGGATCGAGGTTCTGGGCAATCAAGCGGACGCTCTCCGGTCTGAACTAGAGAGATGCCTGGCAGAGATCGTCACGATAAGAGAGCAGACACGGGAGGCAGTTTTGGTCATACAGCCCAGCCGCAGACTTCCGGTGGAAGTATGGGCCAAGATCTTTCATCACACGATGCCAGCGGAGAGAGGGTGCCATCCGTGTCATGTCCCGAGCTATCTCAATCCCAACCAATTGCCATGGACGCTGACCGGGGTCTCGAAGTTATGGAGAGAGATCGCGCTCTCTTTGCCGTCCCTTTGGTCGACGGTCTCCGTCGACGTCGGGGATTCCAGGTTCGACCGCGACCACGATAAGAAGAGGGCGGGCGTAGAGGTCCACTCCCTCCTCCTCCAGCTCGCACGCTCTGCTTCCAATCCACTCCGGGTAACCATCCACACCAACGGCGCGGCAACGCCCGGAATATTCGGCCCGACTCCACTGTGCACGATCCTGCTCTCCTCCGCGTTTCGATGGCAGTCCCTCACGCTCTGTGTACTAGGCATGCTGCCCGAGAAAGACCCTGCTTGGCGCTCGCTCAGGGTGTCCTTGTCCGCCCTCCGCGAGCTCACGATATGCAGGCACCACAGCGAGAGAGCAGGGCTGGCTGCCGACAGCTTCGCCAACGCTCGCAACCTGCGCAAACTCGTCTTGCGCTCTCCAACGGCCTGGTTCGATTTTACGGGATTGGGGAACGTGGAAACGCTAGAGGTCTCCTCATCCAGACATGCGCTGAAGAAGCTGAGCGCGTTCGTCAACATCAGGACGCTCACACTCTCCACCTCTCCCGCATCCGACGGCGTCCTTCTCCCCGCTCGTCTCCACTTCCCATACCTGCGCACACTTACCCTCGCTGGCGATGGTAACGACGAATTTCTCTCCAAGTTGGAGGCGCCTTCGATCCGCGTACTGCACACAGAGGGCGGGACGGGGGCGAACGCGGTGTTCGACCTTCTCCGAAGGTCCTCCAGCGAGCTTCGGTCCCTGTCTATCGAACTCGCCTACGCGGCCGACACCGAACTCGTGCGTCTCCTGCGAGGGAGCGACAAGCTCGAGCACGTCACGTTCGTCACATCGGCACAGTCCCCCATGCCCCTGCTCTGCGCGAAGATGGCAGACTTGGACTTCCTTCCCTGCCTACGTTCGCTCGTGTTTGAACCTCCTACCTTTGCCTCAGACGCCGTCACGAGCGCGTTCTCGCGCCGATTATTAAATCACGATGAAGAATTATTGTAGTTGCAGACGGTCTTTGTGTTACATAATATCTATGTATTCATGAACTTCGCGGCGGAGTCTGTCAAACTCCCGTTGCGGACGATAATGTGCGACGCCCCTCGCCGCGAGGGTTAGGGGTTGCTGTTCAATTCGGACGCGCTCGCTCGCGAGGTTGAATGCGAGCTAGAAGAAGCCGCGCGCAATTCTGCGCGATGGCGTAGGCACTGATCTCTGACTTGCTGTCTCTCCTCTTTCTTTTCTCTCTCCTTTTTTTATTTATTTTACAAGCATCCCGGGATTTTATGTAGCAAGAGTAAAATAGGAAAAAAACACGCGCGCAGCGCCGCTTGTACATTTGATTGAGGAAACGTATMGGGCAGAATTGTGSSAGTTTGGAAGATAGTGGGAGGGCGCTCGGGAGGAGGGTCGTTCGAGCCATCCATGATCATCGCAGAGCGACGGAATTGTACCGCATCGAACTCATCACGCTCTTTGCGACGCTGCCATTTCCTCTGTAGCAATGGTTAGAATTTCGCATCGAGGGGGTGCGGGTTAGGCTTACATAGTAGAAAAAGATGGCGAATGCGAGGAGGGCAATTCCMAGCCAGACCGCCAAAAAGACCTCCGACGACAGCCCCAGTATTGAGCGACCCAGATGGAGCGGCACTAGCGGTCGGGGTGACGGTTGCCCCAGTGCTGATCGTCCTCGTCCCAATTGCGGTGTTGAAAGAGCTGGACTGGTCAGTCACAATGGCACCAGCAATGGAGGTAATAGTCGCCGTCGACCTCGGAGCCTTCAAAAAATTAAATTGAATTAGCTTCAGAAAGTTAGCACGGGGGAATGATACTTACGGTAGTTGTAGCACTCGCGGTTGTACTGGTGCTGGTCGCAGAAGTTGTGACCTCAGTGCTGGTCTCCGAGCTAGCAGTAGAGGTGCTGGTGGTAGTAGGTGTCGTCTCAGTGGTGCTGGGGGCAATAGAACTTGAAGAGGTGGTCGCAACGGCAGTGGTTGAGGTAGTGGTAAGACTTGTGGTCTCCTGCGCGATAGTGGACGACACAGTCGAAGGGACGGTAGTAGTCTCGGGGGTGGTCTCAACGGCGGTGGTCGAAGGTGCGGCGGTGGTTTCGGGGGAAGTAACANGGGGTGTCGTCGCTGTGGTAGCTGTAAGAGAGAAAGGTTAGCCTACTGAGGTTAAGGACAAAGATACGTTATCTCTGGAAAGTCGAGGCTGGCTCGGTAGCAATAGTCCATGCAGAACATGAGGGAATTACAAGACAAGGCTATCGATACTAGAACTCGTTATGCTCGACCTTGAGCTTGAAAACTAATCTGGCCGAAGATAAACTCATGCCAGCAGGCGGAAGTAATGGAATAGACTTTTGATCCCTTCGCTTCCTCCCGCCGGTCTAGATAACCAATTTTCCACGGCAGAAGAGAATGACAATAGAATAGAAGTAATAACCAGATACTCACAAGGAATATTAGCACTTGTAGTAGGACTGGTTTGTCCAGTCGACGAACCCTCACCGGCGCCGATAGGTGGTATTACGCCGTCCTCGCCTCCACCACCTCCGCCTTGCCTGATACGAAGCATTTTGTGCTCATTTGGCGAGCGCTTATTGACATGAAAGGCCATAGCCATCGATTGCGTCTAATTTGCTTTTTGTAGGTTTTTTTCGGATAACGAAGCGAGCGCTGTGAATGAAAGGACTGGGATAAAAGAAAAGAATGTCGGTGACTTGAGTGTCCAGAGAAGGACTAAATGAGCGAGCTCAGTCGTCCAAGTCCTGTTTCGTCGGTGAAGAGAAGGAGAAAGGGATTTGGAGTTTTCGTGCTTGCGGGTTGAAGGAACTTTCCTTACCGAACGAAAGTCATGGCAACCATGTGGAGAATCATTGCAACCGCTCACGTGATTCCCTGATCCCTTCCTTTTCCGGAATTTTTGGTTTCAACCCCTTCAATCTCCGGCCCCCTTTTTTGCATTCCTTCAATGCTATCTAACTTTTGTAAGTTGCCATCATAGCCCAGTTGCTATACCCTGCTTACTCGTTTGACTTCGATGGTATCAGTATCAATGATACAATGAGAAACACCTCTCAGGAAGAGAGATGCAGGCAATTGATTGTTCACAACATTTCCACGAATGAACTCCGCGTCATTTGTTGCGCGATTGCTCAGATTCTATATTCGATATCAAGGGAGAATCATCATTTATTAGATAAGTGCGGCGGGCTACCTTCTACAGCTTTCGGCATGTCAAACCCTATGGAGAGTGTCTTCAAAGTCTTGAGCGATTTCCGAGTCGAATCTGATGCAGGGGCAGACTTGCACCACTCTGAAGAGCCAGTGAGAGATCACACAACTAGGAAGACGATTCCAATACTGGTCTAGTTGGGATGTATCCATCATGACCTCAAGTACATATATGTAGTCCTTCAGCCCTCTTGATGAAGTGCCACTCCTCAAGCTGACCTGAGTACGGCCCTACTGAACCTCATGTTTGTTCAGAGGCATTGGCATAGCGGTTAGCCACACGACTTCCTTTCTAGGCACAATTGAGCAGGTTGAAAGTCTATTGTTGTACTGAATAGGTAGGACCGGCATACTGCACCTGGGACGTTGCCAGGTCCTCTTCATCTTCTTGCTCCACTTCCATCGCCACTATCGCCATGTCCGAGCAATTCCCAAGCCCACCTCCTCTGAACCGGAAGCACATCGAACATCTCACGACATCTCCTGAGAATCCTTCACCACAAAATGCAAACTGGCAAGTGTTTATTCAAGGCAAACTAAGAGATGATATTGTACGATCCTTTATCTTATCCCTGCTTCCTGTTCTGACTCGCTCCCACCTTTGTTTTTCTTTTACCTCCGTAGATCTGTTGTGCGGAATATTTATATGGGCTAAGGTACGGAGAGCTCAATCAAAGTGCCACCTACTTCAATACATGTTACGGTATGTAATCTCGACTACATGCAATCGACAGATGAAGAGTTGATCTTGCTGATTTAGCACAACCGTGTCTGTGGGGCCTTATACAAACGAACCAGCTTGTTCTCGTCCCTTCGGAAGAGCTTATGGTCACAGTTTGTCGGTTTTTGGAGACGAATTCGCGTTGCCCCGTGGATAGCAGAAAATGCTTCGAGCCGGCATGTTCCAAGTGTTTCCTCCACGTACCCAACTGATCTCATTCTAATGCTTCTAGTCCTTCCCTGGCCCACCGGAAATGTACAAGTACGATCTCCTCAGTATTAACTACAACGGTCATCTCTATGTTCACACACCCGATGGGAGACCTGTCGAGTTATTCCATTGCCGGTACCATTCGAAAGTCCGATGCACTCTAAATCCATTATTCGCGGTGTTGTGGTGTGCTTTCGTTGTTCCAATCCTGGGCATTCCATCTCTGCACTCCCGGGTCTCCGAGAAAACTTTAAACCACTTTGGACGCATATTCGACTTACTGTCCTACCGAAATATACTCCCCTTCCAGTTCTTTTATGGCCCGCCGAAGAGGCCAGGGATTTTGGAGCTCTGGTTCATGGCTGGATACAGGCCATATCGGAGGTGCGCGGAGAGCGTCAGAAATTGGATTCTTCAGCCTAAGAGCGAGGAGATGGTATGGTTCGAGGACCTAGATGATTCTCAACAGTCAAAAGATCCGATTCTTTTGAATTACCGCGAGGAGGATTCAGCCGAGCTCGAATTACGACTGGAGCGCGAGCGAGAGAACTTTGCCGACTATGATTTCTACCATTTGGTTGACTCCCTGGATGTGGAAGACGAGGATGCAAGGCTTGAACTTGGATGTTGGACCGCCTTATGGCATGCGGGGTACCTAGTTACCTGGTACAAGGCGGAGAAGAAAACTGATGAGCAAGTGAAAACTGATTGAAGCCATGAAGTAATTCATCTTTTGGACATTCACCGTTGCGACGATAGACTCTTATGTATCACTATCTACAAGAATTACCCTAAATCTATATAAATTCTCTAGACCTATGGCATCTAATTATTAGCAAGTAATCTGATAGCTCAGGTGCGACGCAGATGCTAGTAGTATTGCTACCTCAGGCTCCAACTGCCAATCCTTTAGCATCACCAATACGTATCAATTCTTGGATCGTATTCATAACCACGATAGCTGGCGCAACTACGGCTTGGTCTGGGTATACATCATTTTAATATCTGTGGAGCGTTATTTTTGTACTGGCTCGTACGGGTGCCCAAGGGTATGAAGCGACGTAGGAACTGAAGAGACAGAGATGGTTCTCACATATATGTCCAGCATCAACTTGGTGGTAACGTTACACTGTCTCTAGATGCAGACTTTCTTGTGCCATACCTACTCGTATATACTTTCATTCATCAATTACCAGACTTGTTCATTAATCCCTTATGTTCTCATATTACTTACTACTGGGCATCTAAATACTTGCGGAGCCGTCGAAGTGATTGAATTGATTTTATCATCGGATTCCTCTCATTGGACCAATGTCATGATCAAGCCCAAATGTTGGAGAGATAGTACCAGTGATATATTCTCCACGATGTTTGGTATCCGGGGTCATCAAAATTTGGAGGTACTTTAATACTAAGTCCGTGTACTACCTACCAACTGCACACTTTAAATTGATTCTACCAAGTCCACGCAAAAAAGACGGAATACGAAAGAGAAAATGTGGGCTCTATAACTTTTCTACACAAATGTTTGAGAAGATCTGAGATTCTTCTCTCCTGCGCCGGTTTGCCATATCGAATGCTTGAGGAGAAGACCTGGATGCGCAAAGTTGTAGGCATACATGGCCAGCACGACCATAGCAGCATCAAAAACGTCTACACCAAGCATCAGCATGGATCTAAATGCGAATAGACTCAGCTTACTGAAATACCACTGCGTTGACATCACTTCGCCATCCCAACCATCCGCCAACTCGATCGTACGATAGATACCTCTACATGAGGCGTTATGTCAAAATGGCGTCTTCAAGAAGAGGAAAAAAGGAGATCTTACCGGATAAGAAGAACTATTGTGCTTAATACCAAGGCAGATATGAGAATCTGTAGACGTTTTCCCAGATCTCCCCGGGGCGTGGCGTTTGCGTCTAAAGGACGGTTGAAGGGTATGTCGCGAATATAGCGTACGAAGAATTCGAGCCCAAAGACCGAGTACATCGCAATGATGACTGCCAAGGAAAAGAGAGGTTAACGGCCGTATATGCTAGTCGGTTTCTTTGGTCACCTAATTGTAGAACGATCCCCGCAAGCATGATATTACTTCCCTGAAACACGCATTAGACCAAAGCAAGGTCTGACTCAGCAGGCAAGGACATACGAGATTTAGACCGTCGTCATCATCTGCACCAGAGGCAATACCCCCGCCTGCACCTTGAGTAGCCAAAGAAAGAACATCCTAAGAATCTTTCAGTACAACATGTTTGAGCTGGCGGATTGAACCTACACATGAGATAAATAAAATAGAATCTGAAGGAAAAATGAACATAAGTCAGCGTAAGTAAAGGAAAAGTTGTCAACACTCTACATACATAGTCTTGGTCTCAGTCGACTGTATGAAGTTCCAAGCTCTCGGATTATACGACCGAGAACAACGAAGTTCACTGCTAACACAGGTGTGGCACCAATGATTGTTGCGGTTATCCTAAATTGCGGCGAACTTAAATGCTCATGTAGACACAGTTTCCGATAGTCAGGACTCACTGAATCATGAACGGCGTGTCTAGCTCTAGGTTCTGACTAGACCAGTAGCGGGCTGCCCAACCGAGTGTTTCGATGAGGCCTCCCAATAAAANGGTAGGCGCAATGAACCACATGCGATGCATTATCATTTGAACTAGGTGAGCACCTGGAAAAAAGATAAACGAAGCACAAGCAATCCAACTTAAACGTCGACGTACTTGTGGAAATAGCAAACAAAACTATGAACAGAATGCAGATCCAGTCGGTAGGAACATAGCCATATGGCCCCTCGTCGGGAACACCGTTTACATCGGTGGTAGACGAGTCCTGACGGGAGAAGACAGAGAAAGGCATACTAGCGTTTAAAGATGCCATAGAAATAGTCGTGAGTCCAAAGTTTGAAAGGAAGAAAAACAGGGAAAAGAGAATAAGAAGGAAGAATTGAATGAGATAAAACCTCATCATCATCTTGGGTATTTAAACAAATCCTGTCGGATACCGCAGCATCAATGTTCATTCAAAGGGCGCCACGATGGAATTGGCCCTTACAGGGGCACGGTACCCTGCCGGTTTTCAAGTTTGGACACAGCATTCAGGCTGAGTCTGAGATTTAATATACTCACGCCAAGGAATTATGATATCCACCGGAATGGCGGAGACCTACAAGCCAAAGGAATCCTAGACTAAAAAAATTAGGACCAAGTCCTAACGAATATCAGAAGCTGCAGAAAGGAGAGTGTTGCTGTTGTTGTTGTTGGAACGGGTATCACGGTTAAGAAACGCCCCCAACGTCTTACCCTAGCTTAAGCAAAGGTAAGTATCAGGGGATTGAGGGTTACATAGCAAACATATCCGCAGTTCTGATTCGTTATCCTCGTAATCTTCGTAATCTCTGTCAAGTTTAACACTCACGTTTGTCCCGAAACGGTGTCGGTAAGTTGCCTCGAGGCTATACCAGAAACCGTTGGTCCATCCCACCCCAGCAGAATGATTGGCCACATGTTCAACAATTATTTTGGTGGTTATGCCCCAGAAGATCAGCTGTTGGCTCCAGAGTGACCGAAAGTTCTCAATTAATTCGCGTGTTGAGTTTTTTGGCCAACGAGCATTACCGACACCATATGCCCGAAGGAGATAAATACCATTCATGGTCACCTGTGGAAACAACATCAGACAACATCCCCAGCAAAACAACGAAGTCAATCAGTAGAACGAGTCTCTGTACAACTTCGTTTTCTTTCCAGCTACGTCTACTACAATTCTTGCAAGAAGAAACGCGAGAAATATACATCCAAGACCGATAGGTCCTGCAATGGTGCCATAGTGCCAACGTACCCATCTGGCCGAACAACTACGATTGCGCCTGAAAGATCGATTCCCAACGCATTAAATGCATCTCCGCCCAACTTTCCAGTCACATCAACATCATCTATGAAAACACTGCAATTGTGGTTGAATAGTATCTGCGCTGTACTTGATAATGAATGTAGTTGCTTACCTCGACCAGTGAGGTCTTAAAAACACTGGGAGCTCATTATATCTTACGTCCGCTCTCTTTGCGGACGTGATGGACAGAATTCCAAATCTAGCTGCAATATCTGATGGGGGCGGCGCGTACTTCCGCAGCAACAGCTCTAATTTGTTCGCCGTTTCTTGAATGACAGCCTGCGCCTGATTACCAAGAAACGCGAGAACCTTGAAACGCGTATCAGAGGGTAGTAGGTCTTGTATGTCGTACGGTCGAAAGTCCGCAGCGCGAATCAACGTCTGTGGTTGGACGCGTTGTCCTGGAATCAGTTTTGTCTGCAGCGGGGGGGTGTCGACGATAGATGATGGCTCATAATGAACTCCTATCCCGCTAGTGAAGCCCCCAAAGGTTTGGAAGGCTTTCAAAAATTCGGAGTGGGACACGCCGTCCTGGTTATCTTCTGTACGGGGTTTTCCTGAGAACAACTTGGAAAAGTCCTTGTCGAAGTTGATTAGATCTTGTGCGTATTTTCGACGTTCAGATTCGTACTTTCGTAAGGGATCGTCAAGATCATGAAGGACAAGAATAGTCAACATATCTCACGGTCTTTAAGAGACACAAGCCAGACCATCCTCGCAAAACATGCGCCAACTTCCACGCTAAGTTATGTGTATCGTTCATGCTGGCATTCATTCCCTGACCTGAAGTGCAATCAGACGCGAGAATCTTGAGACCACTACCAATGTACCTGCTTTGGGAGAATGCGTATGACAAGCATCCCCAGCAATGAAAATGCGTTCGTGGACAGAATAATGAGCGGCAACACGTTGGCCAACTTGGGACACCAGACTCAGTATAACTATCTCGGGGGCGAAATAATTGTCAAGACGTACTGATATAAATGGTCCACCAATCAAAGCTGTCTGGGTCATCAAACGTGTATGGGTGGAACGATTTTCTTGCAACCTGTTCAAGACCCAAAGCTTAGCAGTCACTCTGTCGATTAAAATCAGTCCCACCTCCATCAACCTCTTCGGCCCAAACCTCGATCGATCCACTCTGCCACTCGTAGCATCCACAGCGTCCTTTCCCTCGAGTTGGACATAGATTCTCACCTTGTCTCCTTCTCTAGGTATGATCATGCACGACCCGTTCTCTGAATGAACCGCACTCTTGTTCCGGATGTCCGGAAAGTCCGTTTTCGGAATCATATCGACGACACCCCAAACATAGTCAGTCTGCTCTCCCTCCATAGCAATCCCCAGTTGTTTACGAACCCAAGAGTGGGCGCCATCTGCTCCAAGGACGAACTTGGCTTCAACAGTTTCTGTTTCGCCAGTACTGGTGTTATTTAGCACAACCTAGAGAGTTTATAAGTATCGTAAATGAGAGGTCTAACAAGGTATTTTACCGTAATGGCATGAGCCTTGGGGTCCTTCAACGTTGCTGCGTCTTTGGAGAGCGCGATCGATGTCGGAACAACGGGCCGTTCTACCAGGACACCCTGAGATCGCATCGCATCTAGAAAGATGGCTTCAATAGCTCCTTGGTGAAGGGTGACCTGTAATCCATGTTGAGCAACTCTCGTACTGACTACCAGACGTATCTACCTCATACGGATATCGTGCTGAAGGGGCTGTAACATCGGGGGCACGGTCTGTGAGCTGACGCGTTCCATCAATGAACAATATGGCAATGAATCTGGCTGTATGAGACATACCTGGATACCACCATTCGGACCAGGATTATAGAATGCCTAGAGGACATCTGCTTGAGAGTTGATTCGTCTGAAATCAGGGGCTACCTACGGCCATGATCATCTGGTTTGCTTCTCTCAGCAACCTTTCCGCGAGTCCGTAGCTTTGGAAGACCTCGATAGTCCTAGGTTGAATACCGTCCGCTTGACCAGCAGCGACTTTGTCGGGCCTAGAGTTGATATGTTAGCATTCGACCACCGAGGAAAGCGGTCATCGGTCAGCGTACCTCTCATCCACGATACGTACATCTACGCCAGCTTTTCCCAGCGCATTCGCGCACATTAGACCTGCAGGCCCGGCACCAATGATCAAGACATCGACTTTGGAAGTGGTAGACATGGCTGAAATATGATTTTACCCCCTCGATATCGCGGCTTGTCTTTATACCATTAACATTCCCTTACTGGGTGTCCCGAAGTTTGATCTTGTGATGAACGGAGGTGGCGAGAGTTACCCAAAAAGAGAGTCGAGGCACCACGATCGTTGAGAGCTGCGAATCGGATGCCCCCAAGTGGAACTGCGATTGTCTATACGTGGTTAGAGATCCACCACACTGATTAATCACCTGGCCGCGTAGAAGGATAATCGGAGAGGCCATTGTCATCGAAAGGTAAGAAGGTAACATGGAATTACTCAGAAGAAGGGGACAAGCAAGGACACATACATAATACAGTATTTTGAGGTAACAGGATGGAGAGTCCGGGTGAGAGAACAGGCACCTGAGAGAGTACAACAACACAGCAAGTAGCAAGCACAATAGCAAATAAAAATACGAAGTTTCGAAGCACTGGATACTCACGGTCAGCACTTAGTCTACGAAAGATCGGTGATACATACATTACGGAAGGATATGAGGGGAGACTTGGTCAAAGACAGTGTCTCGGTATGTTTGAATTTCTTGTCCTTGTCGAGACAGAAGTATATCACGGATCTATATCAAAATGAGATACAATGATGATGATAGCACAAGGAGAATGCTAACCTCCTGAGGAGGGTTCAAGCCAAGAGCAGAGGCTCTCTTCCAACGCTCTATCCTGGACACTCCTGCACATGGGCCATACTCGTATGAGCTTGAAGAGAAATTAATAGGAATCATATGATGAATGGAGAAATGCGGCTCACAGATCGAAGATACGAAGGATTTCATGAAATTTGTCTTGGTTGTCCCTGTGAACTGTTTCTGGGTTAACAATGGGCCTTGCTCGGAATACTGTCGACATACTGGGCTGCATATTCCCATTCTTTGCTCTGGATTCCCCATACAACTTCCTCCATCTTGGATCGTTGGCCTTTAGCTCGGCACCCCTTTCTGCCGTTGGGTTATTAACGATATTCTTGTCAGTGCTGTTCTCGTTCCGGAGGCGCTTTGACACAGGGGAATGTGCTTTGAATTCCTCGATGTCTTCCGGATTCTCATCTTCAGACGACGAGGAAACTTCAATAGGGTCATCCTCCTTTGCTGATGCCTCAGAGTCTGAGCTTGCGATGGAGATAATTGAAGGGGATTCTTGAACAACGGCCTTTAGTTTCTTGATATTGCCGCTAGCAGTACGCTTTGTCTTTGAGAATCCCAAAGTAGATTGTTTGAGAGTACTGGTTTTTGCTTTCGTGGTGCGGAGTGGAGCCATGGTGATGGTAGTGGAGAGAGATGGGAAAAGCAAAAACACACCGCATATGTATATACATATATGCATAAAATCCTTTCCAAATATTCTTCGGTAAACTACATGTGTGGAAACGTTCCTCAGATTGGGGCGTCCAGTATAATATTATCACAGCCTCTCCAATCCAACAAGTATCCATGAGTAAAAAGATATGGCCAACGTGGGGATCGAACCCAAGACCTTCGCGTTAACAGGTTGTTTATATTAGCACGACGCTCTAACCAACTGAGCTAGTCGGCCGATGAGTATGTTTTGGAATAAATTAAGAGTTTATGTTATCACGTACGACCCTATTGGCGTGTGCTGGTGCACCAAGGAACAGTGTCATGTCATGTCAAGCAGCTGTACATACAAA
Organism: Chondrostereum purpureum; assembly: GCA_004354395.1. Taxonomy (NCBI): domain Eukaryota; kingdom Fungi; phylum Basidiomycota; class Agaricomycetes; order Agaricales; family Cyphellaceae; genus Chondrostereum; species Chondrostereum purpureum. The sequence goes on from LBLO01000214.1 coordinate 23,908, forward strand.
GGCAGACCCTCCTCGCAATGCGAAACATATCGAGTTGAATGAAGTGAAAGGAACTATCGAGCTACCAATGCTCCTGCAGAGAAGAAAGCAACTCGTGTTCTCTCGAGGGCACTCAACGCCACTCCCGCAATGTCAACTTCCGCCCCTGTGATCCCAGCATTGTCAATCTCCTCTTCGAATTTGGTGAATGTGCGTTCCCCGTCCTGAACAATATCCTTGAACACATCCACCAACCTCCCAAAAATCTTGCATGAATCTCTGTGATTTCCTTCCTCCCAAGTCCAATGATACTTTTGACAAGCAGTCGAACAATATCGTACCAAACGGCATTGACATGCTTGGAATGGTCGCGTGCTGTACTCGCCCTGTTTAAAGCAGGTAGGATTGGAGCATTCTGATCTCTTGCGAATGGTCCCAATATACTTGTACAGTGTTTTGAAACGATCGAAGTCGCCGTCTTCCTCAGCATGCATCCTTGCTAAGCCGGGGTGCATAGGAGGACGTTCGTTCTCTGGGATAGACAAGTAGAACGCATCTCCGTATTTGAGATACCCGTACATCGCACGGTCAAGGTTTCCAAAAGCTAGTGAGGGGAGGTAGCGATAGATTCGGCAAAAATCAGCATAAAGGGTCTGCGCTCGGGGGCGGTAATAACCGTCGAGTCTTTCTGCAGTCCCGCACGCTACATCGAACACATTAAAGAAACGACCCAGATGGTTGACGGACTCTTCGTGGAGAGGGAAATGAGGGGGAGGATCCGGCCAGGATTCAATGCTGTCGACGAGGTTATGAAATACATTGGTGAGAGATTCTAGGAACTGGGGAGTGTCTAGAATAACGTTCGTGATGGACGGACAAAGAGGAAGAAGTAGAGCAGCAAGATAAATAGGCAGAGTCTGCGTCGGGCAGTCTTTCATTAGTCTATGAGACCATTGAGTCAACGAAGTGACAAGTGGAATAGGTCCTTTTGGGAGGAGGTCAGCGGCATTTCGTGGCCACTTACCGTGACGTCCTGTATCATGTTTCCCAGCTTTAACATTTTCTAACGTGGTACAAAGAGCATGTACGATGCTAGGTACAAGCAAAGACAGATTGATCACCGGACGTGGAAGATCTGCGCGCTTTTCCAGAGCTTCGTGAAGAAAACTTATAAGGAAATCGCGTTTGTCACAGTTGCAAGCTAGCATGCGCTGTTCGACAGCATCCAAGTCATCATCAGTGAGTGGAACACTGATGAACACTATGAACACATCCAGCAGCTCTTGGAAGTAGGATCGAGCATCGTCTTTAAACAAAGGCGACGTTTTGACAAATATCAAGGCTTTATAGAGGGCCGGTAGGCAAATGGGAGGTTTCTGGGGGTTTCTGAGGGCCTGTACAAGTAATGCAGAACAGGTTTGGATCTGGTCTGCCTCAGANCCCCTGGCGGCATTACTACGATTCTTGGATGGGGCCATGACGGGAGACTACTCGTAAATCACGATCAGACGCGTGAAGGGATACCTGCGAACACGTCAATGAATATGTAGATTTGCATGCGATCGTCCATACTATTGACCGCAGGAATACAGGATCTTTTGTTTTAGTCAATTGGGGGAACAAGTGGCCGTGCGAGATCAAGGTTGAGAACTTGAAGGCTGTGCTGAGGGCATTGGTGTGATACATAGAATTTAGAAATTCAATTCAAGTTGATCACGTAGACTTACCAGCCACCAGTCTACAAAGCAGCTGGTTCCAAGGAAGTCCGTATACCTATTGTCAATGTAGGGTGGGTCTCAACTCTATTGATCATGAATGAACTAGAACAAGATATACTAATAAGCGTACGGTGTTCTGAGCGAGGCTACAATACACATTTACCGGTGATGGATTGGCACACAAAATCAGAATGCATAAGATGTTGTTGCAATCCAACAGTTATCTTCTCCTCCGTAGCAGTATCATACTAAAATCAACACTCCGTGCCCATAGTCTGCACCAATATAAAACAGGCTCTAAATACACCTATATATATCACGAAACGAAGATGTAGAAACATTCCGGCTCTAGATCGCCTGCATAATCAAGTTCACCGCGTTCGTCCTTCCCTCCGAGGCTCGGCACAACTTCCCAAGGTCTCTAGCCTTCTTCAAGTATGTGTCTGAAGTAATGAGCTTCTTCATGACCACGCCCAGTTCAACAGGGTCGACGTCCGGGGCAACCTTTGGATTGCCATACAGTCCGATTCCGAGATATTCTACACGGACTGCATTATCGTAGAGATCGAACCACTGTGCCAGAATAATCTGAGGGACACCGCAACTGTTTCGACGCGTCAGAGGACTCAAAGAACAGAGAACAGGGGTACATACTAGACAGTCTCGTAGTACGAATTGGCACCACCGTGATGAATGAAACCTATCACATTTGGGTGGGAAAGAACCGACGTGATTGGTGACTCTATCCACTCGACAATCCTGACAGAGTCGGGTGCACGATGGTATTCTTCAACTGTCGCGTCGATCAGACCTTTAAGCTTATCTTTGGAAGGGACTTTCCACAAGAATTGAGTCTTCGTGTCCCCAAATCCATTGAGGACACCGCTGAGTATTCTCTTGGCCAGGCCTTCGTCATAATCAAAGTGGGTACCCATCACCATCACCACCGTCTTCTCCTTATCGAGCCAGTCAGAAAGCCCAGCATCAAGGGGAACTATAGGGGGGCAGAATGGGTTGCACAGCTTCAGATTGTCCGGCTTCACGAACGGGAAGTCGGTTTCTTCTGGCCCTTGTAAGATGTATGTAACATCCGGACTGAACTTCATCCCCGGCAGTTCTAACATTTTTCTCATGCGAGGTTCTCCGATCGTGAACAGAATCCATCTGAGGTTGGCATAGATATTGAGGAAGAATTCACGCCATGTGGAAAGGGGGAAGGGAAACCCCGAGCAAGAGCTGAAAACAACTAAGGATCAGACAGAGGTGAACTAAGGAGGTGCTGCAAACTCACGCAGGATAGTACCAAAGGAATCTGGCGTTGGGTTGTTCCTTCATTATCGAGGACAATGGAGGAAGACATGATTCCACCATGTATTTACGATTCATCTGTTGGCATGCCTCGAGAGCTTGGTGGAACAGCATTTCGACGATTATAATTTCGGGATTAATTTTCGTGATTAGTTCCTTGCATCCATTCGCAATAGCCTAGTGTAGGTAACAGTCAGCCAAGATGCATACAGCGCGGTAAATCTGTGGGAAAGGAGGACATACCGCATATTCTTCATCCGACCATGGAAGGAGAAGGTCCGCAAGGATGTCGAAACATTGCACGGATCCGCTCGCCATTGGTGGATGCCTCATCTGTTCGTCTGTGATTCCCTGTTGCTTTGTCTTTGAAAGCATGGGTTCCCCCGGGACAACGTGAAAGGTCAAAGACGTGTCGTCGATAAGCTTGCTCTTCAGCCCTTTCACCCTTTTTTCGAGAGGATAGAACGAAGCTACGTGGACGTCCACGTTCTGACGCGTCGAAACCATTTCTTCGACAATGGTCAACATTGTGTTTGCTTGACCATGTTCTGGTTGCGTGAAGAAAAGAACTTGAGGTCTTCCCATAACTACTAGACTGGAGCTGCGATTGGAATACGAGGTGGAAAGGAGGGGAGGGGAGATGGTGACGGACAAAGTGCAACGGGTGATAAACGAAGGGGCTTCATTTCCAAATTCTTGAGGAAGTTATTTAAGTACGCGGATAATTTTCAAGATGCCGCGAGCCTTGAGGTATAGTGGGCGCATCAAAATCAAAAATTGATACCATCAAAAGGCGCAGGTTTCCTCTTACGGGTCGGGTCGGTTCTGTCCGAAGCTCTTCGCCACAGGTTCTAGGGGAAATGATAGAGGTACACACATAGCGGCTCGAAGCTACAACAGTAGTCAATACTGAGAGATCCAAGACAGACAAAAGTTATAGTGGCATATCCATTTGTTCATCGACTGGAATGTCGCATACATTAATTCCATTGATTGAACTATAGGTCTTATCTAAGTATGTCAGCGTTCTTTACTTGCCTCTCCATTCGCTAAAGGGAATGCAGTCGGTAGGAGCGGTGTATTTCTCTGCATACCTAGCTACAATGACAACAGCTGAATCGACAACGGCTTGGAGCACTCCCACCTCTTCTGGAGTCAGTGATAACTCGGCCGCTTTGGCGTCCTCTTCAAGCCTGACCAGCCCGTTACCTCCAGGAATGGGAACGTCTGAGTGATAAATACACTCAACCAGTGTCTATGCAAGAAAGTGAATTGAGACTAAGAAAAGTCAGGCTGAGTAGCAAGGATCCATGCAAGTGCAACCTTGGCCAGGAGTAGAGTCGTATTTTTGCGCTGCTGTACTTTGCGGCCAGCTCCAGGTCTTGGACCTGGTGTGAGAAAAATAAGGCCCAGGTAAGACTTACATATATGCACGTCATACTCCTTAGTATGAGTCCTTACTATCTACCTGTCCTGCCGAGTGAGACCGACGAGGGCCAACATAAATAGTAACATCATCTAGTCATTGAGGAAAATAAGGACGGCGGGATCGGGCTTGTACTACTAGGGTGCATTGCATCACCAAGCTCATATTATACTTTCTCGTTCTCGTGGATGCTCTTTTCCTCTGATTTAGTATTGCCTGTTTCACTTCCACTCACAATTTCTCCCATCTTCCGGCCAGCATTAATTTCATTCTTTAGTCTGGCGAAAGTCTTTTCTTCATGCCAAGTAAAGGGGCTTTCGGACGCAAACAGAAGGTCAACTTCCTCAAGGGTCCTGTTAGCTGTAGCAGAGCAATATTAGATGATACAGTCGGTGGAGGATGGGAACATAATATCATACCGGTCTCTGGGTAAAATGCCCAGACCATAGGGATTGACAAGAAATTAACGGCGCCAAAAATATGGAATGTACTAAATGAACAGGATAATCAGAAAGAGCCCTGAAGAGGTGAGGATAAACTGACTGACTTTTCTCCGATACTGTCAAACATGACAGGGTTGAGTAGCATGAGCCAACCGTTTCCTATACTCCAACCAACAACACCCCAAGCATTTCCTTTCGCACGCACTTCAAGGGGGAAAATCTACTGAGAGGTTAACAAAGAAAGGGTACTATAGATATCGTGACCAACATACCTCAGTGGGATATACCCAAGGGATAGTGAGCCAAGTGGCACCGAAAATCGCCGTGTACAAGAAAATAAAGAAGGCCGCGGCGCCACCGTATTGTGCTGCTCTGGCCGCATCGTCTTGACTATCTTTTAAAAGACGAGCGAATGCGCCACACAATATCTGTGGGTTCCTCGTGTAAGCCTAAGGCCCCTTAGAAATAAAGAGCTGACAATACCAGTGAGATTCCTTGCCCAATTGCTCCCCACCAGAGTCCGACGCGTCTTCCCCAACGATCGATAGTGACGACCGCCATCAGTGTCGCAATGCAATAGGTAATCTAAGTATCAAGGGAACGAGGGCTTCAGTTTTACGGGGCAGAAATCGAGGACTTTGACGTACGTTGTTCAAACCACTCATCCACTGGCTCTTCCGGGAAGCATACCCAGCTTGAGCAAATATTGTAGGAGCATAGACAGTGATCGCCGCAATTCCGACCCATCTGTGAAGAATATGACTCCTAAAGTCTATCAACTAGAAAGAGAGGAACTAACTCTTGAATAATCTGCAGCCAAATCGACAACTGGACTCTCCGGGCGATATGTAAATCGCCGCTACCTAAGAACACAAAAACTTTAACCCTGTCTGAGACATAATTGCTCTGAACACGTACCAATCCCCCAAAACATATTCCAATAGGAGTTCATCTTGCTGTGTTGCTTCTCCATCTTGACAACTTCAGAGATGGACTCGAATTCCTCCTCTGCGGCGTTGGGATTATCATTCTCGGATCTCAGAAGACGAAGGATGTCAAGTGCCTCCTCATTCCGTCCCGCCTTAATCAACCATCTCGGTGACTCCGGCATCCAGAATAGGGCGGCCTAAATACAGTCTCTGTCAGAAATCAAGAAAAAAGTACTCGAGAGATAAATACCATGAAGACGGTGACCGGAATGATCTGAAAAGCAATGGGGAACCTCCAACGCACTTGGCTTCTCCCATCTCCAACAAATCCCAGGCCAAATTCAATCCAATATGCGACAACAACACCGAAGATGTTTAAAGTAAATTCGAGGGCGATAAATGCACCTCGTGAAGTATGAGTCGCAACTTCAGCAGACCAGACTGGGACGATCGCGTTCAAATACCCCGTACCGATTCCATTGATAACACGGGCACAAAGCATCCTAGTGTTGACACGTAAACCGATGACTGTAAACAATTGCTAGTGGGACCCTTACCATGCAAGGTTCTGAGCAGAACACTGCAACGCAGCCCCAAGGATAACCCAAAGTCCCCCAATTAGCATAGTACGTAGGCGGCCAATCCTATCTCCCGTGACGCCTCCGATGAGACAACCAATAAGAGTTCCCAAGTAATAAACTAGAGAATGCACGAGGAGTTAATAGTTGATCGTATGGGTGATTCGTTGGACGCACTGCTGACTATGCCTCCTTGCTTAGTGGGTTGAGTAACAGTGACTACATATCCCTCTGAGGTTCCCTCATAGGTTGAATATCCCAGACCCATTGTCTGCACATAATCTGGAGACGTGTTTACCCCGCCCATCATCCCCTGATCATATCCAAAGCTAGTGTACTATCAGTGAGAACACTCTTGCGTAGAAATGGAAAGGCATACAAAAATATAGCAAGTCCAGCCACGAGATTTATCGTTTTGTACAACTTCTTTCCTTGAAGTTTTGCCATCATAGGTATTTGCACCTGGACGATGACGGTGTCGGTCAACTTTCTAGAGCCTATACCCCAGACCTATTTATATTGCGATGTGGGGTATCGGAACGTCCGGGCTTCTTAGATGAGATCTAAATGCCTTCCTTTGAAAGAAACGAGGCCGGCGAGAAGGTTCATGCTTTATCCACGAATCATGACCCCGAATGGTCTCTCGAGGTGAGGAGAAGCCTGTGTCCTCGAAGAGGCACAGTGCATTTTTATGGGGTTAAAGAGGATCAAGATGAGTGCTTAAGAGGACAGTATTACTAGTAATACGTTGAGGAAATAATTTTCGAGGTTCTGAGGTTGCAGTGGATCGAGGACAAGAAGCGGCACAAAACTTGGTCGGGGAAAACGGACCGATTCTCAGGTGACTGTGGCATCGGGCAAAAAGCGGCATGAAAATTTGGCTTGAGGACGTTATTTTGGTCGTTTGGTAGGAAGTAGACTCACCAAAGGATCTCAATCATTAGGNCTTAGACTCCAAGNCTATAGCCATGCATGGACCTTGCCAAAGGAAAATCAAAGTACTTTCCCAGGTCATATGTGACAAGCCTTTGGCATTGCGAACTCTCAAACTTCCTTCTACGTGACAGTCCAATAAAACTACATATGTGAATGGTCGTAACAAATGTGTACAGAGGTGTAGGAAAATAATTTATAAAATGAGACGAGAAATCCAATAAATATATCGAGATCACGACCTCTTCGCCTCTGCACTCCCGACCAGTACTCTCCGTGGCGCAGATTTCGACTTTGCACCAGGAGGAATCTGGGCAATTAATCTTGAACGAGAAGAGGCCGACGCCACCCCTGTAGCACTACTCGTACTGTGACTCGTCTTCTTCGTTGCATTCTCTTTCTCCAATTTTCTCCCTGCGGNTCCCCGCACTGGAGCAGGTTTCGCTTTCTCCTTTCCAGGTTTCACGATGACTCTACCTTTAGTAGTTGTTGGTCCCTTCACACTGACATTGGGTTGCACCTTCTTCTCCCTCAATGGGCTCTCGGGCCTCACTGGCTCCGGAGGCGATTCCGGTATACCTAGCTCTTGGGCAAGACTCATTTGAGGCTGCGGTTGAGGTATCTCAGGGAACATCTCCTCGCTGGACTCGTGTAGAGGTTCAAGGGTCGACTGGAATTCGGGGCTATTGGGACTGTTGCCCAGCATAAGAATACGACTCAGGGGGCTTGGTCTGACGGGAGAGTAGGCGTGTACCATGCGAGATGCCAGTGGTTTCGCCATCGGGAATGGACAACGGACAGGCTCAGGCGTCGTTGGCTGGGTCGGTGGTGACACCACGGATACCTTCTGTTCAGGTTGTGGGTCATCCATAGGCAATGTCTCTTTCTGAAAATCGAGAGGAGCCGCTTGAGAAAGAAGCAGAGATGGTTGGCTGGGAAATAGAGCATGCGGTGAAGGAGGCGGCAATGAGAAGGTCGTGGGTAACAACGACATTGGTGCCACCTTGGGAGGTGGCAATGCAAAGGGTACAGGAGCAGATATAGATGGAGGAATGACTTCAGTCTCGTATGGAGCTTCAGCCAGGGCTTTCTTCTTCGACGGAGAGCCCAAGCTAACCTTCCTGCTCGACTTAGCTTTCACGGGTTTGGGGGAGCGTTTCTGTGATTTCTTCGGTGAAACAACACGGGCTGCAGATAGTGTTGGCTCGGATGGACCAGGTGTTGGAGGTAGGTCAGCCAACATTTGCTCCACCTGCCATTGTCGCTTTTCATCTCTGAGCTTATCCCGCTCAGCCTGCAAATCATGTCACTTAACAGATATTATAACGTAGCAACACATAAAATTTACCTGTAGCAGAGCCCGATCCCTTCTGAGTTGAATAGCAGCGTCGGAGAACATTACCCTTTCCTTCTCGAGCTGGTTTCGTACATCCTCTAGTCGTTCCCGCTCCACGTCACGGACTGGAGCAATCATGAGATCGACGCTGACTTCAGCTGCATTGAAACCAGCGGCCATACGTTTTTCTTTAGCGAACTTTTGCACTATTGCGGCACTTTCGGCAGCGTTAAGCGCAGACTCTTTCCGTGAACGTTCTGTAGCTGCACATTAGTGCAAGATACAGTTGCATCGCCAGAAAGCAGACGCACCAAGCTCTTCCGTTAATGCAACGATGGTAGCTCTCAATTCATCTAAATCCTTAGCAGCGCCGGGACTCGGCGATGTAGGGACTTTCGAAGTGGAGGATGAGAACACTGCAATCTCAGCCAATTTATCGAGAGATCCTCGCAGGGCTGAAATCGTAGAGGATAATCTATCGTTAGCGAAATCCACAGGTGCAAGGGGAAATAGAGTTGTTAAAGTAAACGGTGTCGGCTATAGTGCGTTTAAGCAAATTGTGAAGCTTGAGTAGTATGGATAATACCTCTTCTATTTTGGTCTCCGTAACCTTTTGCTTCATCTCATGTAGCACGCGCTGGCATCCATTGACAGCCTCCAAGACCACTCTTCTCAATCTCATATTTTCTCCCATGAGTTGACTCCGTGCCATCTCTGCCTGTTCAAGAGCAACCTCCAAGTAGCCCTTGCCTCGTCCAACGAATTCTGTCCCCTCGATAATCTTCGCGTTAACACACTTAAAGCCAATCTGTGCTGCCCCTACTTTTGTCTGGCAGTCCGCGACCTTCAACCACTTTTCCTGCATCTTTTCAAACTCCTTGTCCTTTTTCCGCAGTTCACTTTGATGTGTTGCCCTCACAGCCTGGAGTGCTGTTCTAGTGCGAGACAATTCTGCTGAGGTTGATTTGTGGGCTGCTTCCGAGCTTTCCAGTTTCTTCGTTACAGCACTTTTTGTTAAAGTTAGACCAAGGTATTACAAGGGTAAGCCGGGGACTCACTTCATACGTGTCTTGTGAAGGTTCATTTCGCGTTCAAAGTTGGCGGCTTTCTCGACAGCTGCGCGATGCATTCCTGTCATTCGTTCATGGTCATATCGTAGTGTTCGAAGTTCTGTTGATAATTCCTCTGTCCTTGTCATATCTCGCTGCAGCACATTGAGTCAACTGGACAAAGGAATATGGATGAAAATACGAACGACTCGTTGTCCCAACATCTCCAACAAACATTTCACCACACGATCCATGTCCGAATCCGATATACCATCCAAGCAAAGGCCAGGGGCGGTTGTGAATCCATGAGCCACCAGCTGGGCGTTAACATAAAGAAGACTGGAAGTTGCGACCATGGACGTTGCGGAATCCAATGAGAAATTTGGTGACCCCAAGTCGAAGGGAGAGTTATTGTCCCAGTGGACTATACGTTTCGCTGGCGTTTCCATTATTGCCGATATTACCTTCTACTCCAATTACACGTTTCCACGTTTGATGCGATGTGATTACAGGTAAGAGAGCCAACAAGCGCTCTAAAGCGAGNCTGCGCCGAAAAGTGAGTAAGTCGTCAGGTTCAACAAGTTGCTTGAACGAACCGTCACAGAAGGTCACAGTCACACTTGATTTCACGCGTGCCATCACGTGGCCGAGTTTGAGAGGCGGCCAGTCAGTCCGTTCCCAACTTCCCTTCCTGCAACCAACTTATTTTTGACTTGTCTAGTTTTCTATTCTAAGGAGATTGGACTCATACTTGTTTCTTATATAACATAGTAAAAGTGTAATTTTCTGGTATCCGGTGGAGACGTGGGGTCGGGCGAGCTAGGACTGTCTCTGAGATGCAGCGTGATGATGATGATATCTACCACGCGTGTTCCTGTCTACCTCGGCTATGTTGCCCTGCCCTAAAGGCTCTCTGACGCCTCTCGCCGCTGACTCCGGCTATCTACCTACTACTCCACCGGCCACTCAGTCGCCCCCCTTTGTCAGGTCCCCGAGGCTGACCGCTCATTGAGGCTCATTGCTTCAATCATTAACTTGAAGGCGCCATACTTTATCAGGCTCGCCGAGCTTCATCCCCGACGCTTACAATTACAATAGTCAGCCAATGTTTACAAATGACAAACCAATTACCGTAAAGTGTGTATAATATTAATATTTAAGATGTATGAAAACAGCCTGGGGCAAACATGCAACGAGCCGCCTCCTCTAACATGACTCCCAAGCTTATTTTCGTGGGTCCCTAAAGGCAATAACTTTTATGCGAAAGCCTTGGTGCTTATTTTATGTTACAGGTTACTGGCGCCTCGGGCTACTTTGGCTCCCATGTAACTCTACTGCTCCTACGCAAGGGATATCGTGTTCGAGCGTGAGTTTCCTTGCCCTGTATAGAGCCCCGGATCGGACTAACGAAGTTGGAATCAAAGAGCCGCTCGTCCTCCCAAAGTTGATGACCTCAAGTCGATTTACGCAGAGCTTGGATTCGCCCACCTCTTCGAGGCGATACCCGTTGCTGACATTGCGGTCGACCAGTTCCCCGAAGCATTGAAAGGTGTCGATGCTATCATACATGTAGCGTCTCCTCTACCCAGTAAAGCGTCTGCCGATCAGATTTTGAAGGTGAACAAAACCTGGCAATGTACTTCTCCTGAGGTTGCTAACAGCGCACTCTACTTAAAGGGTGCCGTGGAGGGGACCTTAAACATTGTCCGTCAGGGTGACGCTGCTGGAGTTCGACGTTTCGTTGTAACTAGCTCAATTGCCAGTGTTTTGAACTCTTTGATTAATATGGTTGGACCCTTCACCGACCAAGGTGTGTATATTCCCTATCTACCAGTCCAATCCTTCATTCATCATCCGTCTTGAATTAAGATTGGAATCCTGTCACCAAGGAACAAACAGCTCATATTCAAGGGATAGAGCTCTATGCGGCGTCCAAGACTCTCGCTGAGCGTGAGCTCTGGGCTTATGCGGATTCTCATCCACATTTGGATATCACCACTTGTACGCGGTCCAGTTCTGACGCAATTCCACTAGTATGAACCTGATACATCTACAGTCAACCCTCCTTGGTTTTTCGGACCTCTTGCGGAATCATTCCGACTACCCAAACTTGATATTCCGTCTTTGTCGACTAGCGGTTTTATTTACTCTCTCCTCACCCCCGAAGGAACATTCCCTCCGTCTGCTCCCTACGTCGATGTTCGTGATCTCGCAGAGGCGCATGTCAGAGCGCTTGATTCTCCCTCGTCTTCGTCTGTTGGCACAAAGAGGCTGCTGATTGCTTCCCCATTCGACTTGGATTTTGGAAACATCATGGAGGTGTTGCGCAAGGAACGGCCCGAATTGAAGGGACGGCTTACCGAAGTCGAGCCACCCATCTACTCAGGAAAGAAGCTCGTTTATGATGTTTCCCGCCTCAATATTGTGTTAGGACTCAAGGAGACAGATTTTACGGGGCCAGAAGCTACTATTCTGGATACAGTTGACAGCTTGTTGAAGTTGGAACATGGGTGGAACTGAAATAAGACATTGTGTCAAGAATGAAGCTTTAATCTATACACTTTCCCAAGCATTTACTAGTAATCACAGTTGTTATATAGTACATCCTGGGGACAAACCATGCGGTTGAGGTGCTGTACTGTGTGAACATACCACATTTTATTTGCATCAGGTCAACCTAATAATGTAGCTAATCCTGCATAGAGGACGAATTCATCCGGATCCGGGCTCCCCTCCAATCCATTTGCTAGCTCTCAACGGTAGGCCGACTGGCCCATGTCCAGAAGACTAGCAAAAAGAAAAGAGCAAGATTCCCCCGACGACACAAGCCAGTACTGCAAGAGCAAGGTCATCAAGCCCTCGTGTTGCAAGCAGAGCACAAGGGAAAAGGGCGGCAAAAATAAGATAACCAATAATGGAGGCGGTGCCTCCATAATAGTGGTTAAACTATTAAGAACAGATACTACACTTGATCTAAGCCAAAAGGCCAGAGTGGTAAGGAAACAGGAAGAAGGGGACGAGGCTTATATACCNAGCACATTCACCTCTTGAGGGCAGGCTGTTGGGCCACAGGTCATGTGAAGGTTATAAGTACTTCAAGTTGAAGAGTTGAAGCACGGATTCAGAGGCATCGGCAGATATCCTCACCCTGCGCTCGACTCTTGGACCATAAAGGAGCTCGAAGTGAGTGGATCATTTGTGCTGAGGGACCAAACCAATATATTATATCTGGTCAAAAGGGAGTGTACTCAGTGGTAAAAAAATCTAAGAAGATCGTCACCTGTGCGATTCGAACACACGCGTGCAAAGCACAACCGCTTAGCAGGCGATCCCGTTAACCACTCCGGCAAAGTGACATATGACTGAGGTAAAAGTTTTTTTGAATTCTCGCTGCAGAACTGACCAAGCGTCAAATAATATGTTGGATACTTCATTTTATAAGGCCGTATCCGTGGAATCTGACTATATTATAGTATATATGGGGGGCGAGATTCAGTAAAAAANTAGTGCAATAACTTGTCCCAAAACGAGTATGTGGAGCCAATATTTGGGCTATCCAGAAGTGATCGTCCAAGTACAAGATGACTGATGAATTGTACGAGACTTGAAGCCGCCTGTCGTGTCCCTCAAGACGTGATTATTTGGTCACTTGAAGCTAGAAAGACTTCGAAAGCCAAATGGAGATCGGCTGATAGAAACCCTCTTTATCGGTGCAAAAGATACCCACAGAACATGGGAAACATTTAACAGAATGATTCTCAGCAAGTCTCGATTGGTAYAGCCTGTGAGATGCCTGGCCACCCCGCCGTAGACTAACTGAAACAACAAAATATTCAGAGGCCTTGTTAGAGGGAGGAGGAACATGCTGCAAGAGATGTGGCTTCACTGCGCCGCCATCGAACTTGGGAGAGACAGACGAAGAACCGTGACTCGGTGCTTACAGATCAAAGCCGTCTGCGGCGTATTTTGACTTATTTATGTAATCACGGAGGGAAATTCCCCAGCTTCTCCTCCCTTGTCCTCTAACTTTTTGTCTTATTTCTAATTCCTCCTGGCTGGCCATAATGCCTGGCGTATCCGTATTGCCAAATTCCCCATCTCTGGGTGGCTTTGGTCCAAGTGAGTGGAAGAATAACTCCAAAATGCAGACCCAGCCTACAGCCGCCCCGACAGCTACGCCTACGTCCCAGGATTATCCGGCTTCAGTTGAAGATATGACCGTACATGAAATAAAGACCAAAGCAGCCGAAAACGTTCAGAAATCGGTGAAGGGGGCGTCAACTAGTGCTCTGATCAGACAAGCTGAGAAACTGGCGGACAACGGAAGGGAGGAAGAGCGCTACGGCCGATTCAAGGCGGCACTCAGCGAGTATGCAAAGGCAGCTCAGCTTCACAAAATCATCTTCAATTCCCCGGAATACATGCATAAAGACGAGAGCTTGCGGAAGGCATTTGAGAGATTGGCCACAGTATGTCTTATTCTACTACCAGTCTATCGTCGGTTTATCTATTTCTTCTAAGGGTGATCTACTCCAACGACTGGGGAATGTGGAGGAAAGATGTAAGACATATGAGAAGTTAAATAAGCACGTTCCTCTATCTATGAGATTGTTCTGCACACTAACTGTTCTGTAGGAAATCCGATGAACAAGTTAGCACAGCAAGTGGCGGATCCATTGCAGATCGGTTAAAGGCTCTCCAAACCAATGGTCTATCTGACGGGATGTCGTCCAAGAGATTCTCTAAGGAGTTACCTTCTCCAATTGTACCACGCCGTCAGTCAAATCCTCCGCCGCCTATGCTATCCCCCCTCTCTCCAAAGTCGCCGCCAGCACCACCACCGTCTTCCTCAAAGCCAATGTTATCACCAAACATATTGTCACCGACCACATTTTCTTCAGCATCTTCTTCACCAAAACCCCCGAGTTCAGCAAGCCTCATCCCTCTTACCCC
>LBLO01000215.1:0-38319 GCA_004354395.1 Chondrostereum purpureum
GGAAGGGAATATGAGCAGATGAGTGTGGACAATGGAAAAGAGCTTACCGCGAAAAATATGTAGATGAAACCAGATTCGACGAGAATAGTCATCAAACGCTGGTTCTTGGTTGTCTTCCGTTTGAGCGAGACTAACCATGTCTGATATGTTCTGGATGTGCAGGTGGTGAGGTGAGATAGGCGTTGGGAATGGAGAGGAAAGAGGGACATACCGTGCCCATAACGAGATGACCGCTGTAGCAGAGATGTTGGTGAATAGGGAGAGCACTAACGATGCTACTTGGCTGATGTTGATAGGCCAGATGAAGTCGTTCTGGCGTTCGGGCATCAAGCGTTCGATGATAGTGGAAGCCGTCCGGATGCCTACGACGCTTAGGGTTGCGACTTGTGCAAGGTGTCAGAGAATAAATGATGAAAAAGGAAAGACATCAACTCACGCCACGTCGAAAGAAGCAAGCTCGAACTAAGAACCAACAATCCTCTGTATCTATCGCGACATAACGCCCACGCTCTCCAAACTACAATCGAGTCAGTGATTGCGTACTTGAAAGAAGAGGTCAGTGATCATCATCAACAGTGCGCTAGTGAAGACGTACATTTATAAGAGCTATGGAGTCAAAGATATTCAGATAACATCTAGCGTCGCAGCCATTGAGGTTGGGGTGTGGGATCTCCTTTCCTAACACTATTTCTTCATTGATAGTATTCATCAAACTGGATACGTTTAGGGCCCAGTACGCGGTCGACATCGTGAACATGTACACCGTCAACGCGAAGAGAAGCCCTTGCTGGCGTGCTTGGAATCCTCGGCCCCTAGATCAAAGAGTAGCTTGAGCACGAATAACAACAGCAGTAAAAGAAGACATACACCATAACACAGGTTGAAAGTATCATGACGACAACATATGCGCCTTACAAGACCCAACGTGTGAGTAAAACATAAATAAAACGCAAAAAGCGAACTCACCATAGACTCCAGTCTGTAGAATGACTGATATTGTCGTGTAGAAGAGGTCGAGAGTATTCAACGGCATTCCCCTCTAATGTTTTGGTGTTATATCCTGTTTGCGTTGGCCACACCGAACAATGTTACAGTTCGGATACTGAATAGGACACCGTAAAGTGATAGAATCAAAGTGGGATCGGCGTCGCAAGAATTGATTATGATAGGTGTCCGTATCCAGGACTAGATGATTTGAAAGACTAATGAAATGTGACCAGCACGAAAGAGCTGTCGATAAGTGGGTGCTCTCATATGAGAAAAAAANTTAATGGTGGTATTTCAAGAGGGATAATTACTTGCAGTTGCCAGCMCTGCTGGGTTTCTGAATCCGATGGGGAGTTTATTAAATAAGTCGCAGACAAGGATCCAAAAACACCGAGTAGGTTAGATACGCGGATCGTAAGATCTTTAGGGCAGGTTTTTACGGGATTGCGAGCGCCGCGCTCTCCTATTCGTGGAGGCGCAGCAACCACCATCATTTAGTTCTGAATTATGAATCCTAAATCTGTCCAGGTACAAATTGGGGCACCAGACTTCCTCAAACTTACAGCTAACTCCATAATGATAGGCCTCCCTGGAATTTCGCGGGATGGATGACACAGCAGCGAAAGCTTACGCAACGCCTCATAATTCCCCCACTTGAGCCAGCTAGAACCTGCGGCGCTGTGTCTGGAACCTGGTAGGAGATCGTCAGGTCGGGTTTCTTGTAGGTTTGTGTAAAGCTGACATAGGGACTCCCTGGTATGGCAGGCTTTGTCATCTCATTGAAAATTCCTGGGGTGGCCTATCGTTATGGAGTTAGCTGTACTGTGGGAAATCCGGGAAGCAGACCGTTACAAAAAGTGACGGTAAACTAATGACGACACTGGTTCAGACGTATCTCTCTATGCATAATGTGTCGATTTGCTTTAGCGCGTCCTGTTGAGAAAAGTTACCTATAGTGAGAGTACCTCATCATGGTTGTATCGTGATTCAAAACGATCCGGAACTCTCAATACATATAGGAGATATCCAGAAAGYTGCTCAAAGTAGACTTTCGGTTCGATTTTGGAATGATAATGGGAAAAGGGTTAGATGTTAAACGTTAAGCCATGGTATTAGAATGAAATTTACATCTATTTCACTGGGCAAGGATAGCTGCTACGTTGAACCGTTTGTGCTGAGTTTGAAAAAACACATCAATGATCTCGTGCCACCGCGTTTCGTTGAAGTCCAACCATCAGTCACCACTAGAATCATTTCTTCTAAACTTATTCTCACCTGTCGCTTAATAATGGTCCAAAACAAATACTTGGAACAATTCCACGAACTCTGCGCTCGTGGAAAAACACTCCGCGACCATCCTAAACCATGGAAATCCGCGTCCGAGTTCGGCCAATCAGAGTACGGCAAAGTCTTCCAGGATGCGATGAGGCTTCGGCCGACTCTGGATATGCTGGAGATTTGGAAGGAGAAGGAAAAAGGGAAGAAGAGGGCGTGTGGGTATTGTGTTCAAGAAGGAATCGAGTGTGCTGATCCGCCGCCTGGCACAAGGAGAAATACAATACGTTGTGCGGCGTGCCTTTCTGCGGAGAGACCGAGATGCACTCTCATAAATCAATACCACAAATGGGTAATAGAAGAATCTCTTGCTCCTACACCTACCGAATTCGAGGTGTTTTCAAAATGGGTCAGTTGTTAGTTTATGTTTATTGCCACGTTTTTATTGTACTGACTGAGAACATTGAAGAGTAATATGTTATCGAGATCGCGACCTCATTCGCGTGGGAAGAGCTTTGATCTAGCTTCATCTGACGAAGGATACGACGAAGACGATTATGATGGGTATTCAGCCGACAGTAATGGTGAATTCGACTCGTCCAGCGAAGAAGTTACCAACGTCAAGTCTCACCTGTCACGTGCAGATCGTCTTGCACGTCGCAAGAGTGGCACAAACAAAGTTTCTCTCCCGCCATCAGCACCACCGCTACCTCCACCACCTCTTATTTCTAATACGTTAAAGAGAAAGAAACCTCATCCAGAAAACATGTATTTCTCTGGGAAGATTCCTGATCTAACGGCAAATGACCTGGAGCATCTTAACGGCAAGATATCTCTGACACCTGACGCCTCCGGTAACACTATCATTCGCATCCATTGCAGNAAAAATGGGAATGATAATATTTATATTACTCCTCCCCATGTTTACGAAGTAGGAGATTCCTACTTGCGTATAGATTCGTTAAACGACATCCTCCGACATACCCGTGAAATGGAACAATCGTTCATCTACTGAAACCATCAGAAAGACGATGTACGAGATACTCAGCACGGAAAAGAGATTTATGGCGCCAGATGGGTGGGAGAAAAAGGTGGCAGAGGCGGAGCAACGGCTGGCCAGGGTTGCAGCTGAGAAGGAGGAAGTCGAGCGTGAAAGGGATCGTAATGCGGCTCTTGTGCTCGAAGCTCGTCGAGTTATTGAGGAAGTCAAAGATCGAGAGGAGAAGTGGAGTAAGGAAAAGATTGCTCTGGAGAAAGAGCTCGGTGAATGGAGACGGTCAAATCCAAACGGCCCCGCTCCTCCTGCCACATCTCATTCTAGTTCACCATTTCCGCCTCCTACTCCATCTCCCGCAAACACATCATCCACAGACGCTTCGGGATTACAAGATCGGCTGAATCACGCACTAGATCGGCTCAAGGGGATGCACTTCATGCAGCAGACAGCCTCGTTCTGCATGATCGAACTTCATAATGCAGCAATGTGGCTGGAGAAATACGCTGCCGAGAGCTTACAGCGCGGAGTGGCTGACGTTGCTAAAGAATTATTCGCAATCATAGGGAGATTAGCAGGCATCGGGGTGAGACTTGGGGTTAATGGAGAAGAAGAGGCAAGAAGTCGTAGTGCATCGGTAAGCTCTCGTCAGCGGATTGAAAGGTAAATTTGTATTCATAGTTTTTATTATTATGTTTTGGTGCTCCACGCTCGTAATGTTGTATGGCTCGATAATTCCATCTCTTGACGCAATCCAGGAAAGAACATAATAACTTCCTCTCAGGTCCGGAGTTTTTGAACGAGTCTAGGCCTCGGGATGAACTCACCACGGTCCGATAGGCCCCGATAGGCCCTTGAACTCAACCATCATGTCTGGTAACAACGACCGACCCTATGTTCAATCGGGAGAGCCTTTGAACTCTTTCTTACCGTCCTTTTGGCAGCGGCAGATTGATTCCGCTGAACGAGACACGCTCGATTACCGCCACCCACCCCTTCCGTTAGCTAGAATCAAGNAAGTCATGAAGAGCGATCCTGACGTCAAGGCAGGTCTTTCAGGTCTGAATTTAGACCTTGAAATTGACTTGAGAATAACTAGCAGATGATATCCTCGGATGGTACGGGAAATTCATTTTCTCTCTTKTGTTCAAGTAATAACAATTTCACAGCTCCGATCTTATTCTGCAAGGCTTGCGAGAGTGGGTAAGAAATGATAGGTTACAAAGACCAGAAATTGACGCGATTTCACTTAGTATTTATAGCTGAAATCACNGGCCCGAGCTTTCATAATCGCAGATTCACATAAACGCAGAACGTTATCTCGTAATGACATAGCGAAAGCATTGAGCAAATCTGACCAGTTTGACTTTCTTATCGACATCGTTCCTCGCGAAGATATGCCGTTCTCCAAAAAGGCATCCGCTGTTAAGGTTCCCGATAAATCTGTCGACTTGATAAAGACAGAGCAACCCGTAAGTAGACTATACGCTTCTGTGCTGTCCAGTCGTGACGCCATCTATTCGTAGGATGCAGAACTATCTAATATCGACACAAGATCCGGTGTTATCGACGATGTAGGCTCCCCTTTACTGTTCAATAATCTCGCGCTGAAGCTTCTGAATCTCCGCAGCTAGACACTCTTCTTGGGACATCCTACGGTTCTGCTCCGCCAGGAACTTCCAACTTGTCTACACGTTAACAGTTTTCTGTGTGGAATTCGGAGAGATTTGTTCTATCCGAACGTCGGGGTATCTTTCTTCACGGGATTTTATCCCGTTGCTCTTAGTAATGCGCTATCTATGCTGCTCATTATTCTTCTATTTGGTTCATTATCAGCCTTTCCGAGACTCCAGTACGAGACCTTGGGGAAACCTAATAAGACTTGCATTCTCCACATTTACCCCTAGAAGACACGACAGAATCTTCCAAGCCCGAACGATTTCTCTTGTCGCTTCACTATTCTCTCTCACTAGTCTAGTGATGTGCAGCGAGCTGATGGGATGAGAACGTATGCCTGTCGCGAAGGTCGGAAGCTTCTTCATCAAGAGCTCGGGTGAAGAAACGCAGATGATTATGCGAATAGCATACATGTTGATATACATTACTTTATAAACAAGCAATTACGATTAAGATGATACAAGATAGCACCCTCCTTGAAGCCGCTTACTACTGCTGGAAAGGCGGTCTTGAGTTTTATATCACACTACCACGGCATTCGGGACCTTGAGAAACAGCACACAAATACTAGTGGAAACATCTCATTCGAGCAATAAGCTCAAGCCATCCCGTTACTAGGTTTATATCAGCTAGTCAAAAGAGGTATCAGCTCCAGAACAAAGCTGACAGGCGGATAACTAACGTCGGTTCTTTGCTTCATGCGCCCAGCAAGCTTGCATTAAGTCCCACACGTCATCTGGGATGACTTGCCCAGGAGGTCGGAGAGGCCTTATTCCGCTGACGACGTCGAAGACTACTGTAGCGTACTGTCTTCGGTTCGAGAAAGGATGTTGCCCTGTATAGAGCTAACATAGAATCAGCCTGTATTCAGTAGTCCTTGTGAGAGCATGTACTTCTAGCATAGTCATTGAGAGACTATAGAGGTCTCCAGCACACGTCGGCGAGCTGTTGTCAGATTCATGCTCTGGAACCATAATCTCTGGAGCCATCCATCGAACATGTTCCCGGCTGACGATGGTCCAATCCGGTGGAAGAGGAAGGTTGCCTATGCCGATGTCTGAAATGACTGGGTGCCCTTGATCATCAACAAAGATATTACACTAAAAGGTGTTCGGAATCAGCGAAATTCTCACGGTCTTCGAAGATATCAAGTGTTATTTACCCCTCTGAGATCGCCGTGTACAATAGCTGGCTCGGAATTGTGCAGATAACACAACCCGGACGTGATTTCGGAGATCTGAGGTGTAGCGAAAGGGAAATAAGTATTCTTCGTCGTACACTCTTTGAAGGACGATAGATAGAGGCATACCAATTTGAAGATATCTACAGAGACATTCTTTCTGAGATACGCGTTTACGTCTCCATTGTTATGGAAAGGCAGTACGAGTGCGGGAACCCGGCCGAACACCTCTGTGATACCTATGATTCGGGATACATTGGGATGATTACTTCGTTTCCATGCTAGCAGAGCAGGCCCTAATTCCTGTCGAACGAAGTTAGATATGAATTCAGACATGGAGTATGAAGTATTTGGTAGGCTTACACCAGCTAACCGTGTTTGGTCTGAAATAGCCAAACAGGAGGTGCGCCACGTCTTTACCGCCCAACACGCTCCTGTTTCGGTACTATGTCCTCTGTAGATAGTTGTACATGGACRATGTGCTATGGGAAGTTCCTCCAGCTGGAAATCGGTCAATGACAACTTCAATTCGGGATGATACAGATCCATTCCGGTTCTACGTGTGCAAATGATGAGGGGTTATTTGCGAGGAGATTCAGAATTCTCCTCTTTAAAGGAATTGAGCGTCTTTCAAGGCAGTGTCAGATGTATCAGAAATGTTCTGNCCGTACTATTCCTTAGCGTATTGAATGGTGGGGATGTCACATGGAAGAAGTTGATCAACCTGAGTACGGTGCACTGCCTAGCTATCGCCCGAGCTAGGATGGCTGAAATAGACATGACTTAATAAGCGCTTAAGTTGCCGCCGATACAAAGTATACATMTTTATACTGAAACAMGGCTTTCAAAGGGCGAGATAGCACTCAGACTAGGTATCTATTTCTGCATGGAAAGTTACCCCGGAGTACCCAAACCGATCGAGTCAAGTCGAGTCACACGAGGATATCATCCTTAGAACGGCTAATCGTGGCTGTTCCTTTTCTCTCCGTTCAGGATATCTGCCGTTCACGCACATACATACNTTCTCACTTAACACAGCTCGCCTTTTCTGAAGGAATGCAACGGTACAGCACTTCCAATCCATACGAATCGAAGTTTGGCTACTCCAGAGCCACCCGTCGCGGTCCGTTCATCTTCGTATCCGGAACTACCTCTATCGATTCCCAAACGGGCGTGCTGTTGCATCCGGAATCAGCTTATCACCAGGCCCTGACGATATTCAACACCCTTGTGGAAAGTGTGGAAGCGCTTGGTGGGAAAAAGGAGGACATTATGCGAGTCAGGATGTTCGTGTGCGAGGATAGGGATTCGGCTGATGTGGGAAGGGCGTTGAAGGAGAGCTTGGGGGATGTTGGACCGGCCGCAACGATGATAATTGGCTCGCGTTTTGTCGACAAAATGATGAAGGTAGAGATAGAGGCTGATGCAGTGGTCATATAGGGTCGATATGTAGGAAAGGGGTCCGTGGGCGTTTATGCAATACAGGAAGGGAATGAATTTCAAAGTGGATGGTAAGGTAAATGGTCTTGTTACAACAATTATCGTACAGTCAGGCATCTATGGTTACACCATTCTAAACGTCTTGGTGTCAGTGCTGGGATAGTGAGGTGATCTGAAACGAACCTCACCTAACGCGTCTACACCTCTACTTCAAAGATACAAACCACCACGACATATTACTATCCGAGAACCATCCCCGCTTCACTGTCGTGCTGCCGCATTTCTTCTCTCTCGGAAGGATGGGTTCACCAAGTCCTATCTCTCCCAAACGGTACCGGCTTTGTGATTTGTGCATGGCGCTATGGACTTTGAGATGTCGGCACCGAAGTAGTCTTCTGAGAACTCACATGTATCCATGCACATAGCTATGCCACGCCCGCTCGCTATTTCCCTGTCCTCGCAAAGCCTCCGATGCCTTCCTATGCGCGGCGACAGCTTCATCTTTGACGTCCTTGAGAACCTCTAAAACGGTCTTATTGCAATACGCCGCGCGCGTATGCACATAGTTCTTTGTCTCATCAGCAACTTCCTCCTTGTAAAATCTGTGTATCCGCCACTGTCAGACCCACAGACATACACAATGAGAAGTAATCAGCATACGAGAGGATGTCGTTTCCCAGATTGATGAACACCCCGATATCAGGGATCCCTTGCAAGAATGACGAGACATCTGGACAGTCCCTCTTCGGAAAGTTGAAAAACGCATAGGCATCCGCAATACCCTCCTTATTCCGAAAGTAGTAGGCCCAATTCTCCCCGCCACTCCGCCGAGGCATTGCCTGGTACTCTGGTCGAGTTTCAAGGATGCAGCAGTCGACAAAGGCGAGGGATGAGAGGATGATAGAGCTCGCAACGATAGGATCGTAGTAGAGGTACATATCGTGGAGGGATTTGGCATAGCGCTTGAGCAAGGGTGTTGACTGAAGGAGGCCGGCGTAGAACCGTTGGTTGAAGCGTTGGACTTCTTGTGCCATGCGGGACGTGTTATCATCGATCATGAAGGATAACCTAAGAGCGAACCCGAACGTTAGGAGCTACGAAGACCGAAGGATAAGAGGGGTCGTACCATGTATACATAGCAATATGGATCTGGAGGTCAAACGCATGGTACGGGCAGGTCAACTAGAGGAGGAGAATGAGAATCTGGACGCCGGATCTGATCAAGAACATACATCGGCTACTGCGATCGCAACATCCAGCATTTTCACGACGTAGTTATCCTTCTGGTAAGCGATCCCGGACGACTTAGCCTCGTTGTATACTGCCTCGGTGAGCTCAGGATTTGGACCCCACGGCATTGGCTTGTATCCTACTTCGTCGATGAAGGACTTGACGATGGTCTCGACGGAGAGCATCTTTTGAGTGTTGCTGGACATCGAAAGTTGAGCTGGAAAATACTACCAGGCATAAGTGCGCCATCAGATATATATTTCCCCCACGGTGCCACATCCGCGGGTATGTCTCATCGAAATATAAAGACAAGCATGAAACCCCACTAATGGCGACAGGACAAGAGCATGCCTTTGGCTATCAAACAAAAAGATCCGCAAGATTTGGCTGGCGTTTGCTCAATATTGAATCGCCACAAGCCGGATGGGAGGGGAAAATGTAACAACCGATTCTCTGGCTCACTGATATAAAGCAGCGCAACGAGGCCTTGTATCATGTAGTAGATTCCGCGGAGAGACCGACAACCCTCTTGGACCCTCAGTAGCCTCAGATACTATATTGGATCTTATTGAGACCAAGAGTCGATCATCCAGCCCTGTGGCTGACTGAAAATCAAATCAACATGTTATCAGTGCCCTGTTATGGAAATGTCGTGAGTACGTGAGAACACGTACGGCAAATGATTCCGCCTCAATCCGGGGCACTAGTACGAGGATATGGGTTGTGTGAATTTCATGATAACTAGATAAGAATGGGCTGCATAGAAGTGAATTAAACCCATAAAACACAGCACCAGTACTCAATCACGCACGAAGGCCCGTCATAACTCGAAAATTAGGGCTGACATTGGACGAACGTGATCACCCTTTCATCGGTTTCCATGAATGGGTTTAGCGATGAAAGCATCTCCATCTTATCCTCCGAAGGGATGCCAGCGATATCCTACTAAACTTTAATGACCACGCGTTTCCACTAGGAACTGACTCCATGCGGAGATACTAAGACATCTGATGTTGACGGTAAGGAGCTGCAGTCTAAATGGTTGGACCAAAATGATCCACCCAAGTGTTGCAGCTTTGCACCCTAACGTCTATGTCCTTTAAAACAGTACACGGACAACCCAGATGAATGATTTCCGGCTTATCACCAGAAATTCAAGATTGAACATGTGGAAGGGAGATATAATGACCATTGACCCTCCCGACGAACTTAGTGACGGTGAAATAGGTGTTTTAATACATCTTCCGTGGGGGTTTGAAAGCAGGTTTTCAGTTCAAATAAAGGCTTCTCAAATCTAGCCATTATGGATAAGGTAAGGGCTGCCTTGGGAAACTCATCGGAAAGCAAGATGGAGGTGAAGAGGAAAGGTACTTAGAGAATCTAGGGATACCCGGTACCCGGAGTTGGCCCGGACCGATTTGCTAATATTACATAATGTACCTTGATCTAGCCAAGGTACTTGAAATATCTCCAAGTCGGAGAGCCTTTGTTTCCAGAAATACTCGAGTCAATCTTTTTGGCCAGTTGTTGCTCCTAGAAATGGGTCATTCATCCTGCGATAGGTAACACCGAAATGAATGACCTGTCGTGTTTCTAGTACTCGAGCAAAGTGTGGTGCTCACGTCTCGTCAAAAAGGAAAGGCATCCAAAGCTTATAGCTCTCAAGAACTCTAAATATATTCTTAAGTTATTACCTAGCAATAGAGCGTCTTCCCGAGTCGGAACGCTCCTTGTCAGTGGACTCTGCGACTTCGGTTTTATGTCTTGAGAATGCACCTCGTTTCTGGAGTGCATTCTCTGTCATTTTGTACTCAGAACTTCAGGCCAAACCACATCTATGAAATTTGCTTCTCCCTACTCTCTGCATCAAATTTATGATTTCTTCTGCTCACCTCAATTCTTGATAGTAGACGGACAAGTCGGTAGTTTTTTGACACTTTAGCAGGTATGTGTGTATGCCTATAACCAGTTTACTTCTATTATGAATCACTCAGGCATACGGTCGAGATGAAATAGGGATGAGGATAACTAGAGCGATGATATTCACGGATGGTTGCCTCCTACATGGTTCTCCTTCTCCTCACACGAACCCCTTGTTTGGGCCTGGAGCTTGTGGCCCTCTTTTCGGGCATGTCATTCATCGGAGACTCAACTTGAGAGCCTGCAAGATCGTCAGCGACAGGTTCCTTGGGCGCTGTTTTGGGTCGCTCGATTTTACGCTGTGGTCCATTGGAAACAGATTCGCGTTGAACCGGGTTTCTGAGTCGCGTGCTTCGCCTCGGTTCGACCTGTTGAGAGACACCACTGGTCTCTTCGTTAGAGGCTTCCGGAGGAGAGATATTATTGGTCGCATTCGTTAGGTCTGCAAGAGGTTCAACTGCCACTGTGACGGAAGAATCCGCRCGCTTGGCAGGCGTCCTAATTCTTAGGTCAGTAACTAAAGCCACAGAGTATCATACCATACGTTTACCTGCCCTTGGAAGCTAAATATCTCCTACGACACGACACGTAAGACCNAAAAATGTCCTGAACAAAGATCGGCATACCTATATAAACGATGCCTTGGCGGTAGGTCTCTGTAAACGATACTAAGTTCCCCTCATGGACTATTTGAAGAACATGGACTATTTGAAGAGTACATACGTCGGAATGAGGGAAAGAGTCTCCATCGTTGTTCGCGATCCTAAGAGGAAAACGACGTGGCTAGGGTGAGAGAAAGATATCCTGCTTTATAGTATCCTTAGGACCGGGTTAAGAGGCCAATGAAATAGACCACATCATTTGTTATTCGTATTGTTGTCCGAATTTGGACAGCGTCAGTCGGCCGAATTAAGCAATGAATCTCACATTCACTCGAGTGTGTGGGGCGGTCATTGTCCATCCTGACGTAAATCAAAGGGAATAGATCAAATTGGACATTCTTACCATAGTAAAGGTGAATTGTGAATGGTTTAGCACGTCCTTACATACTACCACCTTCATTGATATGGGCGAATTCAATGCAACACGCCTCATCACCATCCGACCCAGCAATTCCCATAACCTGTCACTCACAAGTTGATAGAGTGTATGAGCAGCCTGACAACTTGAAATTGGAGAATAGGGCAATGCAGGGGAGAGCGTCTTTACTTTTGGTACTTTTGTGGCCTCGGGGGAATTATGCGGATCCGCGTAGTTAGAGTGATTTCAAGCACTAGGTGAGTACAAGGGGACAGTAATCCCGTTCGCATTTCAAGTTCAATCGAAAGTAAAACTGGCGACTCGAATGAGCCAGAGGAAGTTCCAAAACACGACTTACCAAGTGGTGGCGATGTAAAGCTGACTCAGCTCTCGGCCAAGTTACCAACAGCACGTGATCCGTTTACCGAACAAATCATCTTCTTGTGACTCCGAGGCCAATCTTATAGGAAACTCCTGCTCACACAATTTGGGTACAAACCTCTGTTAATGATACACTTTAATTATGCGGAAATTTCCTTTTCTACTCTGCCTGAACAGCCCAGGAGCTTGAATCTTGAAGGAAAAGGTATTGAATTACAATCTCCGGACAAANTCGATTTTACGAGCTAAGTAATTCCTCTTGTTTGGATCTAGATAGGGATTCCCCTTCGAAGTCAACTACTTGGGTAATTTACAACTCATCATGGCCCCCCGTCGGTCTCTTGGGCATTGGCGCGTGTACGCTCTACGAAGTAGGTTTGGACGTCAATCACCAATGAATGAAGCCCGAAATTCTCTTGTGCTCACGGTTTTAAACCATCCAATAACAGGGTTGTGTACTGGGTTTCCATGATCGTCGGCGGCCGTAAAGTTCACGCTCATGATGATAAATTGCCCGTTCAAATCCATCCACGTAGGCGAGTCTGTTTCCAGACGTCTATAGTGATCGTGGTGAGCTATGCGACTGAAGTTCCTGTGGAAGATATGATATCATACCCGTAAACCATGGAGGCAACGCCAAGCTCTCTGTAAGCAAAACATAAATGAAACGGATTTGGACAGTGTAGACTTCGATATTCACCCCAGCCCGCTGAACTGAATGTAGCCATATTTCTTGTCAGCTTCCCACTGAAAGCACCAGCGCGCATCTAAGAACAGCATGTCTTGGAAGCTCGAAGTAGTGGCAATCAATCCTTGGTCTCCCCCGACCCCGTTCAGAAACGTTGCGACCAGAGCACCAGTTGTAGGATCCGTAAGACTACCTCTAAGGAAAAGCAAGCGTTTAAATCAGCAGGTACACTACTGGCCAATGGTCAGTCAAAAATACAACTGACCCGTGGGGAGCTGCTAGAAATCTTTTCCCAATAGGACCATCAACTGTCTTCATCCCGAAAGGATCATCTACAGCAAGACTGCCATCGAAAAGACGAGTGAATTGCGGGATAGGGTTGGGGACGAAGGTTGCAGTGATAGTAGGTACCAATCCAGCGACAATCAACAGAAGGGTGTGTGGACGCATCTTGTTTTATGGGCCGACCTTCTTGTTTTCCAGCTCTTATAACGGGATTCTCAAACACAAAATTGGAAGTAAACGCGTACAATCATATCATAATCAACAGAAGGATGACAGAGCTTAACGGAATTCTACGTAGTACCAGTGGCCGTAACTATATAGATGACGCGGCTAACTATATGGTGGTATAATTATGCTCAGTCGACGTTTGGGCATCGTGAATGTTGCGTGTATGATAAAGAGAGCAACATGACCTATGTACATCCAGTCAAGACCACACACGGTAACAAAATTATGACGTAGAAGCTTCAAGACTATCCCGCATCTGCCTAAGAAACTCTGCGTCCATCGTCGAAGAAGAGAATAGTGCCGTTCTTCCTGTCTCTTGCTTAATGATTGGAATCTGTAAAACAGGGCCACGAGACGTAGGTGGCATAGGGTACTCAGACTCGATAACGGAGCAAGTCAGTCCCGGTTTACAGAACGATTTGTGGTTCTTCCAGTCGGTTTTCTGGCAGGTGGTGCTGCAGTAATAAGATTTCTTATCGCCATCGCACTGGCCGGCACCTGTTACACCGTAAGTCGGGTTTGATTTAGAAATAAAGTGAGGCTTACAGCGACGAAGCATCTTTCCGTGGCTGGCTTGAATGCCACATCCTGAAGCCGCGCATTGGTATCGATTCGGAGCTTGTGTCCTTTTCACCTCGGATTCCTGTAAACCCTATCGTTCATCTTATTCATCGCGTCAATGACGGCCGCGTACAGAACGTGAGTGTCCTTGATCGTATCCATGAAGTCTTCAAAGACACTGNAACGAAAATGAGAACGGCTGGAGAGGCGACATCCGAAGGAGATAGTTCAAAGGAGCGATTGGCGTGGTGGCAAGCAGAAAAGAATTGACGGGAAACGATACTAGTATGAATGGTGCTCTGGTGCCAGTGGAGAGCCAGTCCGCTGGCGCAAGTGACGAACATGCGAGTGAAGATAGATATTTCCGAGAAAGATTCCTGCTAGGATTACATCATATGCCAAAATATAGTCTACAACATCAAGAATCAGCAACGACACACGCCTAGAAAAAGTATCGGATACCTCATCGCATTGATTCGTAGTTTCCAGCCTGGGCCTCTTGCTTCAACAGAGACTCGGTGCGAGTATCCAGACTCCTGGAGAACTCTTCGAAGAGCTGAACGGTTTCTTGGAAGCTTTCTTTGCGTCTGGACGTTCGTCGGAGAGCAGTGGGCAGGASYTGAACAGACGATTGGTATAGGGCATCATGACGTCGTCCCGCGCGGCCCGCTAGCCTCTAGGCCCAACAAATGCAAACCAACGCCACCTTCCATTTTGACTACAGCCAACATGGCGCCGCAGTGCAAAGGTGAGCTTTATCTCTTCAGATCTGGCTTCCAAAATACTGATGTCAAGAAGTTTCCAATGACTGTTGCCTAAAACCAGACGTGTTCTTGAAATCAGTGGATGGGATCGTATTTGCTGCTCACAAGGAATATCTAGCACGCTTCAGTGATGGATTTCCACCGGTTTACGAAGCCAGTTCGGACGAAAAGCCGGAAGTGGTTACTTTGACAGAGACAGCTTTGGTGATAGAGCAACTTTTGAAGTTCATGCATCCCAATCGGCCACCCGATAGCAAGTTGATTCCTACTCGTGTGATGATCGGTCTCGCGGAAGCGGCGGAAAAATATCGAATCTACTCTGCTATGGAAATTTGCAAACTACGTATGGAGTAAGTAGTTGTCTAATCCAGGCCTAAATCTATTAAATGGATATGCTATGGCAGTGATATTATATCTGAGGAGCCTGTAGCAGTGCTCTCATATGCCGTTAAACATAACTACCCTCGCCTTATGAAGGAGGCTGTTTATCGGATGACCGGAAAAATCAACAGTAAAGAGGCTGCCAAAGCTTTCGGAAGTAACGTTCATGGACTCATGCGGTGGGTGAGTGGTTAGAATCATCTCAGCGAATTCAGTTGGGCTGATCATGGTTTAGATTGAATATCGCGAGACATTGGTATTCTGCGATAAATCATTTCTCATTCCTAGAGGTCATTCCAGCAATGATTCACAATGGGTGACGTTCAGAGTATCCGTTCTTCGGCTGATCTGGCGTCTAGATCCACTGCTCATTCCTCGCAGCGTCCAAGCTTTTGAAACGGCAGCGCAAGATGCGGTTAAAGCAGCCTCAAGCTCAAACCGCCCAGACGCTGAGGCATGGTTCAATGAAATTCGCGGAAAGCTTGATACTATCAGAGAAAATGCGTTGAAGGAGTTCGTTGGAAAATTATAGCAATATTTTCATATATCTATCTCCATTTCTATACTTGTAAGTAAGTAGCCTTACAAAAGTCATGTTGATTGGAGAGATCTTATCAAATACTCTAACTAAGAAGTGGGAATCGCCGATGACTACATCGAATGGTCAAACTCACTCGTTTTCGGTGTCAATTGATAAATTGACCCTCAAAGGTGCTATGTGCGAGATAGTAGGTCCAGGTATGCTTGATCGTTCTCCCTGTCTCTGTTCAGGGACTCGGGGATTTACAACTCCCACCCCACGAGTTCAGAGTACCTGAGTAGATGGTCGTTCTTCTCTCTTCTCTATCAATAGGATTCACAGCGCCGACACACCTTTATCTGAGATACTGGAGCGGTAAGAGCGGACGGCTTTGGGCGCAGCAGTGGGTAAGTCAGGAGGACTGAATCATTTAAACATCATTGGGAAGAACATAAAAATATAGATCGCTGGTGAAGATGGAAAGCTATATATGTGCAATAACATCAAGGGGGTATTGTGATACAAATGAGGTATATTGGCATCTGCGGCTCGGGTGAGAATAGGAAACCTGAAGCACTGTGGCACGTACCGAAAACATTGATTCAACATCGGAMCAGCTACTCATCATCTCGCAGGAACCTATGGAAAGGTCGCAAGTCGTCATCTGACATCGTTGGCGCCTCCCATACCCTAGCTGCTACAACTCTCCACGCATCTTTTAGTCCAGGACTCATGCCAACGCTCCACACCTTCGACGCAAATGCCGTAAGGGTTTCCGAGTTATGCTCTGCACTAACTGGGCATAACCGCTGGTTGTAAAGTTCCGTTCTGAAGATTATAAACCCGGCCTCTGGCTCTGGTCCTTCGTACTTGAATTTATGGCTGAGCGCCACCGGTGGATACTCTGGAATATTGAGCTTAAGATTAATCAGTGAATTGAAGAATGGTTCGTCAAATGTACGACACTTAGCAAACTGGCTAATAATGGGGGGAACGGCGTACGCGTGTTTCATTAACGTGAYATCGACAGACTCGGTGGCATGGCGCTGGAAGACTGCTATGGCTTCAGTGGTCTCTTTTTTCCGACTCACCGGTGGCATCTGCAGTCGGGAAGCAAGGGTAAACCTCGACTTGGGTTGCAGTCCCCAGATAGTGTCTGGGTCGGATGGGAAATCTTCACCGTACGATACAGGGCGTTCCTTGGGGAAGATCTCGAAGTCGTTTGGGAGATACGTCGACATGGCGATAAGAGGAGGTTTAAAGAAGAGAATCAGGCTCTAGAATTAGACGAAAGTTCCAGTTATATACATCACTGCTGGTCAAAAATCCGCTCTTTGAGCCACTACGGAAGGACCGATAATTCAAGGTCCAAGACAAAGTAGAGCTCAACATTTCAATCATCGGTAAACGAGAGGAAAAGGTCTGATTGTCTTTGAAAATGATCTTTGATACATTGAATAGGATCCTGGATAGTAATGGAGCCACTGTCCGAAAGCCGTCATATGGATTGGAGTTCAGGACCTTCAGGTTCGCACATTGCGCTCCGGACCCGCGTGCCGTTGCTTGGTCAGATGGCTGACGTCAGGAACTGGTTTATTACCACGTGATACGTTTTGTGTCTGGTTTCTCGACTCTCGACTCTATCTTTTCTTCAGGACGCTCATATTTTCGTATATGCGCAGACTATTGCTAGAATTGGAATCTCTGAGTCTATATTTGTGGATTGCGCATCAGCCACTACAAACCGTTAATATATATAAGTAAGATATGCCTTCTCCTGAGTCCTTTTCCCTGCCTATTTCCTTGTTCATCTCTTTGATTTAGACTCTTTACATCCATCCATAGAATTTCAAAACTATTATGTATTTGAACAGCGACAGGTAATGTAAGCTCAGGAACACTTCTTGAAGACACCTTTGAGTCCCATTAACTTTCGAAAGACTAGATAATTCTGTTCATTTTAATATTTCGCAGGACCAAATGGTACGCATATAGCTACCATTTCGTGGTACAATGAGCTCAAATCTCCGTTGTTATGATCGCACATAGTCAGGTCGCATTACTTACCGGTCTATCTCAGCATGAGAGCAAGTGTATACCTCCTACATATCTATCGCTACCGCGTTCACTCTCTGCAGTTTTCTCGTAGCTTCCGAAAATAGGTTCTGTAATATCTCTATGAACTGCTTTAGATATTTCTTACTAAAGTTCTACTAGGTTTCTTCCTGAAAGCCTAACGACTAAATGTCTTGAAACACATTTTAGTAGTAAGTGCCGATCCCTTTTCACGTCCAGGAGTGAAAATTTAGGGTCAAATATAAAAGTTTTCCTAAGCTTATCCCTCCTGTGTAGCCTGATTCGGGCACATAAGGAAGAGAGAAATGTGGTTGACGCCGCTTTTGCCTCATCCGGAACTTCGGCAACTGTACCCGCCTGAAACTATCCGGCTATCCGGTGACGAAATCGAGAAGAAGAGCCGGAAAGCTTTGTTGTCAACCATCATCTGCCAATGTCGGGCATACTCTCTCGAGGTTTATTCAAACCGTCCCTGGCTCGACATAGGGTTTCCAGCACTTTAAGTGCGACAAAAGCGAGAAGATCTATATTCACTACAGTTTCGGCAATAGCCCTTTCTTCAGCGGCCGCGTATACGTTAGGATCTCTATACCCACCAACGACACTGAAACTTCTGTTTCCTCCTCTGGCGCCACCACCTCCTACCGACCAGACGACACCAGAAGTCATTCAGTATCTCGAAACTCTAGAAAATGAGCTACAATCGCTACCACTACTTCAGAAACATCGAAAGGAAACTACGGGATGGTATGAAACTAGGCCGTACGCCAACTTTCCACCAGAACGCGCTGTGAATAACCTGACGGCTGGCGCCTTGAAGGGTGCTGGCAAGTTAGCGTTACTTCCTATAGCACGGGTACGGGACGACGAGGCAGAATCAATGATTTTCATGCATCTCGGACGCGGATTGTGTGGACATGATGGAATCATCCATGGAGGATTAATCGCGACGATACTTGATGAAAGCCTGGCTAGGACTGTAAGTCTGCGTATCTCAATCATCTGTTGATGCTTTTCATGAAAGAGTGTTGATTAACCGGATAGTTAGGCCATTAATAACTTCCCTGAGCGTGTTGGGGTCACTGCGAAGCTGGATATACACTACAAGGCACCTACAAACGCCGACCAGGTATGTTTCTGTGAAAAATAGGGAATAGCCTACACAATAGTGAAGCCATATGGCCTATTGCAATTGGCTGTCCGTTAGGGCACATAAACTGCCCTGGATGTTAGTGCTAGTCGGAACGCTGATTATGTGCCCCTCCGTAACCCAACGGATGTGGTTCCACTCGAGACGATAATCGAATTGAACCTAGCGGACGTGTGATAGGTCTGCGCGACGTAAAGGTCCTTTCTTCAAAAGGCACAGACCGGAGGGTTTTCCCTCGCGTTGTCAATGGACCAAGGGTAGCTGTTTGCTGAGATTGTTTCACTCTACATGTGGACCCTTGGACGCGACGTACCTTCCGGTTCTTTCTGTGCGCCGGGGGATTGAATTGTAGCGTAGAATTCTTATCTTTCTGTTCTGCCGTACAACCGTTTTCTTATGCTGACGATTGCTGTCATATAGTTTGTTGTCATCAAGACCAAGCTGAATACTTTGAAAGGAAGGAGAGCCGAAGTTTCAGCGCGTATGGAGGATATGGATGGGAAGCTGTTGGTTGAAGCTACGTATGGATTGTTCTCCTTCTCACAACTGTCGATGGTACTGATGCCATCTTGTAGCGCAACGTTCGTACAGCCCAAATATGCCAAGCTACTCAACACTGCTGTTCTTCGAAAAGCAATGGGTGAACCCCCAGCAAGTGCGACGGAAGGAGAGCCTGACCATCCTCACAAAATTCCGATTCTTCTCGCAGACGCCGAAGATGTCGCAAGGAAGCGAGACCGGGAGCCATAGGTGTGGGGTGACTTGCTTTTTCCCAACTGACCATGGTTCTTTATTAACAGTGGCCCCAGATTTGGTATTTCATTATTGAGTATACTATGTGCCCTTTTAGATGAAGGTGTAGAATCAATGAATCGACACCAGGTCGTTCCAGTGCGACCAGTCACCATGCCCAGGCTCTATCCTTGTCGTAACCTCGCGACCATTTATGCCCCGAAGGCTACTGTTGGTGCTCCATTGTTCATATTAAACAACCTCCGTCTCGTGTTCTCTGTAGTCATCCATTGCTTCATCTATTGAAGTTTCCCGGTTCCCTGGGCGTCGCTGGTCTAGACTGAGAGAGAGAAATGGTATTACCCATCTCTCTCGCATGCTTCGCTCCAATATTCCACTCCATCCGGAGACCTTTTCTTTCAATGCGATAGGGGTCCGTACCTTCAATTTAATTGCGGCGATGGCTTGCGTTTAGACGCAACTGTTGTTCGTCACAACGGGCAACATATATCGTTCCACGGCTAGACCAAACCTGGAACTCTGCGGCAGGTCATTGCCTTGTTCATCTATATACTTATGGCCAATTGGCAGTAATGCTCAATCGGGTGTTCATTGTCCGCATTTGGCATGCAGCGAAGTGATTGGCGCTTCTCGAATGTCATCGACTGGCGAAGATGTATATTGAGTGTGATAGCACGTTGTGTTTTACTCATCAACGATGTTTATACAGTTGCTGTACTTGGCGACTGGTTACCGTCAGGCCGTCGTATATGCCACCCTTCTTGTTCGTGGTTTAACGGTCCCTTTCCGCAGGAGTTGCCTATCCTAAAGACGTTGGTTGTATATAATTAAATTGAGCCCTGCCTGTCTCACTCGTTTAGGCGCTTCCGCCCGCTGAGCGAATATCTATAGTACTGGTGTACAACGGATCCCTGGAGGGCCTTAAACGAAACGAGGTTTACTTGTTTCGGCCTCATGTGCCCCTTTACAGGGGATTAACACCTTGCTTGTTCGCTAGAGGGTTGTCATTGATCCATAACACATATTCTCGAACGACCAAGTATTCGCAGATTCCCGCAGATTATTCTGCAGGGCTTCCTAACGACGATAATAGTGTAGAACCTATTTTGTCGAGTGACCCCACTGAATTGTATTCACACGGTCGTGGCCTAGCGCGCATTTGGTGGCACAGTTTCTTATGTCGTCAATGATCCGGTAGATTCTGCTGCAATCCATTGTGAACCATCAAATCGAACGCGATATCTAGTTTTACACCTTGCGTTAATGTCCCAGGCGGCTGGATGTTTCCGCTACACGCCCCCGTGCCAGTTTTCAAATATATTCATTTCACGAAACCTCATGCTTGTGGGCGAACTTCTATCGCATTGAGCACCTCTAACTGTGTATGGAGTTTATGACCGGCTAATATCCGTTTGAGTTATACCAATCTTTCTTCTTTTGTGAATACTAATTCGGTGGTACCTTGTACCTCTAGATCTGTTGTCTCAACCGGAATGTGTGTGCCCGAAATCTCAGAATTCATTTCGAGCGTCGATCGGGATCGTGTTGACCTCAGCAATCTCTTTCATATCTTCTAGCTCGCGTCCCTCGTTGATCAGTCTAGAACCGCTCCCGCTTTAACGTCGTCGATTGAGCTGAAAGGAAGGCAACGCTTGCTTACCAAGAGTTTTCGCGGCAGTTTTCCTTTGTGCTTTGAGGTGTACGTTACAATCTGACTGGAATCTTGACGATCCAGACCGTCATTCGATAGGATTGGCTCGGGGAACACAAGTTTGAGTATGATCATGGTATGCCCTAGAGGGTCTTGACTTGCGCTTCCGTTGCTTTACAACTCTATTCAATTGGCCACGTATGGTTGGGCTGGGCAAATGCGATGGAAAAATGGAGATATCCGAAGCAATACCTTTTGTTCTTTTCCCATGGCCTGACGGATTTGTGATGCATCAGCACCGAGGTGCTGGGCCTTTGGATCGACCACATTCTGATCTCAAGAAGAACTTCCCAGCTGACAACTCGTCATTCCCCTTTGCTTATCGTCCTACTCCGGGTCTGAACATTCATCTATGGGATGGATCCACGAAGACGGAATAGAGTCCCGGGGCTAGCCAGATGACCGACCAACCAGGGACTTGACTTACTCACGTTGTAAGTATATAAAGGCTGCGGCTTTTCTCTCTACCTTCATTATACTTCATCCACCCCACCTTTGTGTTCATACAACCCCAGCAGCATATCCACCCTACTCGTCTTCATACATCATGCAATCTCAGACAGAACTCTGCATCTTAACTTCTTTGGCATCATCGACGCCCACAATTACATCCACAACCACCGTCTGCACCTACACGGTCCCCTCCCACCAGGAGTCGTGTATTGAGCGCGGACGCGATGGTCCTCAATGCTGCCACTGTGGTTGCCGAGGGTGCCACTCTCCCAGCTGCCCATTCAGATAGATCCGTCGCCTCATTGTACCACTATGGTTCGTTCATTCCTTTGTTCTTGAAATTAGTCTCTAGTTCCTGACACATGCCGTTCACAGCCGCAAAAAGTTACGCTTCGCTTAAGTTGTGCGTACTGAATGATCGATTTTCATCTCTTCTCTTCCTTCAGTTATCTGACCCTTGACAAACAGATCGTTCTCGTCCCTGATAATCTTCCAATATCTCCATGTTATCCTGTTTTCTGTACGATGACTTCGCCCTGCTAGAATCGGGCGCCAGGAGGTTGGGGAGGTCTGGAGATGTGTGTTTTGTGCAACGCGAAGAATCTGAAAGAACTGTATTATCATATTTTGTGTACCAGAAGCTGTACTTCCGTCCGTATCTTAGTACTCTCCTCTTGTGTAATCATAGTTCTCACGTGTTTCGCCACACTGCCTTGGCTCGTATACAAATACAACTGGAACCTGACATTGGTTCTGATACATCTATCGCAATGAAAACCCACCGATGGCTTCAACATTCAGAAGTCGATTGAAATTCGACAGGCTGAAGCCACCTACTGTCGTGGATCATATTGTGGCGTACCAGGTGATTCTCTGCAATGAGGCGCGGGTATGATCGAAGGAGAACTATACGTACGTGGGTTGATATGACGAGATGTACGGTTGAGCTAGCTTTGTGAGGATCAGGCTCGGATAGACCATGACCGTAGGGAAAGTGCTAACCAGAGAGGATGTTCGCTTCGTCAACTGACGTCGGATATCTAATCTCAGAACTGGTGAGCAGTGCTGGTTTATCATTTCCTGATACATGTGTTCCAAATTCGTACAGCGCTCGCAGTCAGACAGTATTCGTGCAGCATGGGCGGTGGGTGGTGGGAAGGAGGAAATCTATCTACATGCAGGTGCAAATCGTGAGTTCTCTTGTCTTCCTATACGAACCATAAATCACTTACTTTACTCTGGCGTACAGAACTCTTGGAGTGTCTTCTCCAATGGAAGTTATATGTAATCAATGCAATAGTAACCTCGCGTTCATGCGAATCCCCACATTTTCCAACCTAACAGTGATCGGTCTAGCACATGAACTCGTACAAGAACGAACCGAAACACGTTGGCATCGATAGTATTGTTCGGAATTGTAGCAACCCTCAACTACATCTAATTGGGACCCTGAAATTCGGGTTAAATTGTGGCGGTTAACTATCTGTGCGTGTAGCACGACGCGCTAATAGYAGATGAACTCCGAGTTTGGAGTCCGTCTCCCTGGAACCTGGTCGATGGGAGCCCTATTGTTACGAATACATGTCAATACATGTCGAGACTCGAGAGAGAACGTATCTTTACCCGTTAACACGCTTCTTTGTCCAATTCTGTTTGGGACGGTAGCCAATGCTCGATCGGGGACTAATCACAGCTGCCTCGTTTCCTGAACATTACATTAGAATGTCCCGGAGACTAGCTCAGATAAGACTCATATAACAAAACTCGGTCAGAAATGGATTTAAAACTGCTAAAACAGAATCTTAGAGAACACTTAAAAAACACGCGACTGAGGAAAACAATGATATGAGCATTAGCGCTACAACTTGTAATTAGTAGCACTGTAAAGATGATCCCAGATGGATAGTTGTAGTAGCAGCTTTATTCGTCGTAAGGCTATAATCCGATTCTCAGATCAGATGAGGTGTGTAACTGGTGTGAAAGATAGGATCACTATGGGGGTGTGGCGCACAGCCTAAGACCTGTTGATCTCCACAGGGTTAAACCGTGTTTGTATTTTCCACAGATTAACGGAAAATGCTTCCCCGAATTTGAAGCGAGCGCTTTTTTAGAAGCTCTGTAAATCCTAACGCTGATGACAAGGTACCATTCAAGCGCGTCAATTTCCTTGGATGGCTCATACCTTGTCATTCCGTGGCCTGGCCTAACGCGAAAACCTTAGGGAGACCATTTTCAGCCTCGAAATTAGCTTTCTCGCTTGTAACCAACACCTTTCTTAGTGTATTGTTGTTGAAAAAGTGAGGATGTTGTTGAGTTTAACTTACATGAGGCGTTGGCAAAATTACTTGCATATCCCCAGATGATTTCTGCTTAACTTTTAGCAACAATGACATTTTAATACAGCTCAGTATTCTCCTTAAAAGACCAGCATAATTTTATGGGCATTTGTGTCAATCTAACAGAATACCGGCGATGAACTGTTCTCCATACCAACACCGAGCTCCCATACCGAGGAGGCGTAAGTACTGCTTCGCGTCTTTGGAGTTTATCTCTGACATGTGGAACACAGACTATTGGCAAGAGCTCAATAATTACGCTATCCAATCTGGACAAAGCCTCACGGAACGCGCTTGGTTCAATGGCCCGCAGAATATGCCAGTATGGTATGCAGTTGCATATCGTGCGTACTCGTCTACATTTAGAGGCTGATGGAGAATTCAAATACATCATATCTTTAGTCAACGGTGTAGAGTATGGACGAGGTCAGGGAGCCAACAAAAGTAGCGCCAAGGAGAATGCTGCTCGAAATGTGCTTTGCTTTCTTCAGCGTAGACGTTGAACACACGATATAGCATTGATTCCTAATACCCGGAAAAGAACATACCCACTATTATAACCTACAACCTCCCCTCGTAGTACATTTCTCTAGACTTGGGCGATGAAATTATTCAGAGCAGTCTCCCGGATCCGGTGTATCTGCTCTCTGATATCACGCAACCATTGTTCAGCACCAATTCTGGACTTTTCTGGGTCAGACATATAAGGAGAACCAGTTTTAGATCCGGTTTGAATAACTTTCTCCTCTACTACTTTCAGAAACTCTGCCACACTGTCTTCCGTCAATAAGGGATTCAGACGGCATGCAAGCAGAGTAACATCATTGACAAAGCGCTGCCATTCCGAAGGAACTCCGTGGTAGTATCCAGGAGGTATATTTGGGGGAATGAGATATGATTTATCCCAAGAGATTAGTTGATCTCGGTATTGCAGCTGTGTTCGGTAAACATACTGTGCGTAACGGAGGAGTATCGACTAGCTTACCCAAAGGACAAAATGATGGGTGTCATGGCCAAAGGCTCGAGCGGCATCCGATATTTTCAATGTAGAGATCGACTTATATGCACCCAGTTGGATTAAATCCACATAACGATGCTTTACCGCATAGGCGAGAACAGCTGCAGGTTCTCGGTCCAAGATCATTCTAGGCACAACACAATTAGGACGCACAAAAGTCGCAAGAGTACAAGTCCTACTCCATTCGTAGTTTACAAGTCTCCATTCCATGGTAGACTCGATACTTTTCAACCGCCTCAGCAAGCTCAATCATCACATCTGTTGGGATCCTTTTGGTATCGGATGACCGATCTGGATGCACAAACTTCAGGAACTGTTCCAATACTTCTGATCGTTCACTGAGAGGGACAACTTCAGGCTTTGCATTCTCCTGGATTAATTGAAATGGCGGAAACCCTTCACTGAATCGTGCTAAATACTCCTTGTGTGCTGCAAAAAGGATACCATCTGAGGACTTGAAGATGATGTCGGGGGGTAATGTGCAGTCAGATGCTACTATTATCGCGTATGTTAGTGTTCATGGCCTTGAGAGACTTGGAAGGATGGAACTCACCGCGGCAGGGAGGCGTCATGATAGTTAACGATAAGCCAATGATCTANNCAAAAGGGAAGTGTCGTTGATCGCCGAGTCGATATCTCTTACCTATGGGAATGACCGCTGTTGACACAACATCTCACCGAGTCAACTAATCAGGATTCAAAAACTTCTGTCATTATAGGGCTTTACAATTCTTCTATTAGGGGACTCTTGTCCGAAGATATCATAGTCTTCTATACGTCCTCGAGCTCCTCACAAACAGCACACCAACAAAATNGTCAGACTTGCCTAAGCAAATCTTCCAATGCCGACTGCCGAACCCTTTCGAACTGCTCTCGAAGGTCGCGCAGCCATAGTTCCGCAGAGGATCTGCATGCTGCGGTATCCGTTTCTGCCAAAACCTGGGCCGAAAGAGGGCTCAACGGAACGCGGGGAAGATTGATGATAGCGTCTTCCACCGCCCGTTCGAAGGCTCTGACATTGTCCTCCTTAAGGAGAGGGTCTAGCTCACAGGCAGCGAGTACGACCGCATGTCTGAATCGAACCCAATCAGCGGGAGTCAACTGGCTCTTGTATCCGATTGGAGATGAAGGTGGAATTAGGTAGCTTTTATCTGAAGAAATAAGCTTGTCCCGGTATCGCAGCTGAGGAAAAGTCATCAGTATGCGTTGACGCGTGTTATACGAAAAAACTTACCCAGAGAGTGAGGTCATCCAAATTGTTACGAAAAGCTTGAACCGCATCACCCACGTCAAGTGTGGAAACTGTTTTATAGGCAGATATTTTGACCAAATCCCGATAGCGATGTTTGATTCCGTAGGCAAGGACGGCCAGAGGTTCTTCATCTATTAGCATCCTTAGAGAAAAACCCCTGTCAGCTCGTGGATCATCCTATCCTTGGGAATAAATAGGTCACTCCATGCGTAGTTTGCATATCTCCATCGCGTAGTACACTCGATACTTTTCGACCGCCTCAGCCAGTCCAATCATGACACGTGTTGGAATGGCTTTGGTGTCTGGTGGACGATCGGGATGCAGGAACTTGAGAAGCTGCTCTAGGACYTCGGATYTCTCAGCRAGAGATACYACCTCAGGTTTCGTAGSKTTCKGAAATTCAACTTCATTGAAGGGTGGGAAACCTTCACTGAATCGGGCTAGGTATTCTTTATGTGCGGCGAAGATTACACCATCGGAGGACTTCAGGAACACATCTGGGGGTACTCTGCAGTCATCTGTGGCTGCAGAGATATATCAGAGTCACAATAGACTTTAATGAAGGAATGGACCTACATTTGCAGCGAGGCGTCATGGCAGGTTGGCAACAAAATTCGGTTTACCCCAGGTACTATATGTAACCGAGGTGACGGACCGATGACCGGAGACGCGTGCATTTTCTCATTGACCACCCTCAAACCCACTCTCATGAACTACCGTCCTTTCGATGTCTACATAGTTGGATAATTGTCCGAATCCCAATATCTTTACCAAACTCTTCTCTCTTAAGGCTTTCTTCCGGCCGTTCTTGCGTTTGTCATCCACCGAGATCGCCAGCTACCAGCATTCTCTTCTCTGCAGCGCGTTCT
This sequence comes from Chondrostereum purpureum, assembly GCA_004354395.1. Taxonomy (NCBI): domain Eukaryota; kingdom Fungi; phylum Basidiomycota; class Agaricomycetes; order Agaricales; family Cyphellaceae; genus Chondrostereum; species Chondrostereum purpureum. The sequence goes on from LBLO01000215.1 coordinate 27,150, forward strand.
CAAGGTGAGGACTACCTTCTCCCCTGAAAGCTCCGAAAATTCTCCCAAGGCTGTGTTGTAAGTCGTTCTCCTTCTACATCTAGACTGCTCTAGTCTAATGTTGCTTGGAAGTAGTCAAATCTTGCTACAGAACAACAGATCTTGAGGTCGGAACCAACAGGTTTAGAGTCCTTCTCATTATATTAAAAACATGGCTCGTTTCTCCAGTGGCCCTACAATGGGTTATTCTCGATACAGATTGTTTCTCTAGTTGCCCTACAATAAATCCAAACTGTGAATCTCCTGGAATCGGTCCATATGGGGTGGCAATTCTTTTCCCACGAGCCCAACAAGCTCTATTAGTATTAGTGGCACGGTACCACCGGATTTAAGGGGTTTTTGCGCTTTACTTGTGAGTATAGGTCTCCTACTCTAGACTCGTTGGCCAACAGTACGAAGATTTCAAGAAAGTCCCATCCTATCCAGAACCGATTAGCGAATTCGGAATCTATTCTCGCCTGGAGGCTGGCGGCCTCGCAGATATGGGGAGCCGCTAAGACTTAAGTCCAGGAACATTGTGCAACTCGCAAGAATAGCAATAGATGATCTTATGGGACCCACCGAAGGAGCGGATCCAGTTGACTGTAGGACATTGATAACAGGATGTGAGAGTGTGCTTGGTCTGAGGAAGCTAGACTGTCAAGTTCTCGTCGTTGAGCCGCTCTGACCCATTTATCCAAATCTGAAGCACTACCTCCCCATTTTGGCTGGTAGGTTGAGGGGGTATACGAAGCCACTCAGAATGATTTGATATGCATACTCCTATCTCTCCACCAATGTGACTCACTTCGATCCTCAAACGGTTTACTTCCAGATTGAAGAGTATATCTTTCGTCAGTCCGTGCACTGCAGACGAAGCCATGGCGGACTAACGGCTATGTTTCTACATATACACGTGGCTATCTTCCTCAGCTTCCCAAACAAATGAAGGATGGTGTCCTTGCGAATCATGCAAGAAATCGCGGGTGGTGAAGCGCAGGCGACACCGAGCACTTAATCGATATAACAATGTGTCCTGAATGCGGGATTCAACAGAGCCAAGACAATCATTTGCTTCGTTTGTAAGTCCGCCGACGTCCTCATCTTGTCTTGTATTCGACTCTGTGCTGGCCAGGCTCTGTGAGATGCGACATCAGCAGAAAACTTGGCCAATGCTGTCGGATTGCTAGAGTGCTGATTGGTCAAAACACAAGTCAGAAGAGAAGGCCGGGATGTCTTCTTCCGTTCCGTTCCACAGTTCGAGGGACTTTAGCTTCAGGAACACCTGCTGTAATAATCCAGTGCAGAAGCAAGGATGAGCAAAGATAACGCTACTGTAATTAGCCCACCATGGCTGCAACGAAGTGGCAGTGGCACGTAGACCCAAGACCATAACGAAATAAGTGTTCGAAGAGTCTAGAACGGGGATCTAGTATTAACCTGTAAGGTTAGAATTCATATCAAGCTTCCTCTACTAGCAGTAGATCCTTGCTTCAGGCACCTATCGTGACCGTCGCAGCCACAAGGCACCCGTCAACGCGTGACTTTAATCCCGTGATAATGTGACTCTCGCGTTCAAACTCCGCTCGAATTTCGGCTAGCGTCACAGAGCTGATCGTTTCCTTCTCTATCTTCTACCACCATCTAGCACTAGCTATCGTTGTTCTGAAGATATTTTCACCTGTGAGTATCCAGATTCTAATTTCACCATTACCTTATCTTCCAATGATTCCAAATAAACTGATTTAATGAGTCGGAGTCGCTCTCGAGCGAAATTAGACGATAACTTTTTTCTCTGAGCCTTTTTCTTCTGTTTCGTTTCTGTTTTTCTTGAATCCACCACTGATACATATACCTTTCTTCAGATGTRTATCTAGATGTAATCCACAGTGGTACGGGTATTTCGTGGTTCTATGGTTAAACCGGCTGCGAGAGTAGTCTGCAAGTCATTGGTCTATGTAAGCACAACTTTGAGAGGGCCGTGGACAGTCCTACGTAAGTTCATCATGTATCTCCAAAACTCACTATTTACTGACCGCAGTTCTACTCAGTAACGAGTCCATTGCTCACCGACCTCTTTCAAATTTCTCGACTCATGTTCTTGTACATTCTTGCGTGAATTTAACTTATCACCTATCATATGAGATCCCTTTCCCTTCAATAACTTTGGTTCTGTGCCCCCCAAGGCCCCAACCATGCCGCCGTTCGGATCTCCTGTTATAACTCTCAGTCCCTTCTTTTCTATAGGATTTTTTTGTCATTCTGATATTGCCAGCAATACATGTTTTCTAAGAGTTTCCGTGAACATCACTCCAAAGATGACCTTCGCGGCCCGCCCGAAGGTTGTAAAGCATGCCGACTTCCTTACCGATGGCCGCTTCTTCACCATGCTCTTGTCCCAGCTGACCGTCGAAAGCATCACTTGTGAACGCTTCTGTTTCTTGACTTCTAACATCCATGATGAAGCAGCTCCTCACCGTTCTAAGCTTCACTTTCATCGTGCATCCGACGGTAGCTTATGACCCTTTGGACTATGTGAACCTGTTTATCGGAACCGTGAATGGTGGTCATACCTTCCCTGGTGAATAGAGGATCTCATATCGATAGAATATGATGTTGATGAGGACTACAGGTGCCAGCATACCGCACGGAATGGTAAAAGTAGGGATGGATACTGATTCTCCTGGAAATGTTAGTATCCAATTTCTTTGCTTTGGGTGTGTCCGTAAATTCATGGTATCTAGCACGCTGGATATGATGGGGATCCCATATACAACGTAACCGGATTCTCTCAACTTCATCAAGAGGGTACGGGAGGGGTAATTATTTCGAACCACTGAGTAAAGAATTCCCACTGATATTGCTTGCTATCGAAGGCGGTCCCATTATCCAATTTCAAACTCTTCCCGATCCTAAATTGCACGGCATTTGAACAATGCCTGACCACTATCAGCTCTCGCAAAGTTCTAAGGAAGCTCCTGGCCGATGGTGACGTCCACCCAATATCATTAATTGCTCATTTTCTGATTTCGTGAAAAGGATCGCCTGATGATTTCGCTTCTCCGGGATATTTCTCAACCAATCTGTCGAATGATATTCGCGTCGAACTTGCCGCAACACGACGGACAGCGTTGCATCGATACACGTTCCCTCCAGAATCAGCTGTCCCGAGGATTCTTCTGGACGTGACGAACGATGGCCAGGTCAGCGGTGTGGATCCAACGGCGGAGATTGACCCTCAGACGGGTCGCATTACAGGTAGGTTAGGCGCATCTTCGTGGTCGTTGCAATGGTTCTGACAGAAAGCAACCTTGTTGTAGCTGGCGGAAATTATGCTAATTCCTTTGGTCCAGGAAGGTATAACGTGTACGCTTGCGTTGATTTCAAAGGAGAAGATTATGATTTTGAAAGTCCAATCGAATGGGGTCCATACAAAATCAATTATCCAGATCTCTGGGGAACGAACCTGCATCAGCACTACTACAGTACCGCCGTTCGTTTTGTATTCTGTACTTCAGGAACTTATGATGGGCGTAGGCTGGGGTTCTGAGCACGGTGCTCTGGTTGGGTTTCCGTCTGACCAGCCAGGAAGACCAACGAGTATACTAGCGCGCGTAGGCGTCTCGCTCATCTCTACTGATCAGGCATGTGCCACAGCAGAACAAGAGATTCAAGACTGGAACTTCGACCGAGTCGTCAGTGAGAGCCGGTCACAATGGTCGGATATCCTAGGAAGGATTCAGGTGGGAATTGATGACGTTGATGAGGATACGATACAGCTACTGTATTCTTCTGTGAGTGTATACCGGAGATCTCAACTTAAGCTCAAACCGATTCATATAGCTGTATAGAACTCATCTACTTCCTGGAGATTGTGGGTATCATTCTGCGCGTCTCTATCTGTGGCGCAGGTCCTTACCCACTTTCCAGACACAGGAGAAAATCCGAAATGGGAATCTGAGGAACCATACTATGATGCGTTTTATTGTAATGTAGGTCACTACAAGTCTAGAAGCGCAGGGCTAGAGGCTTAGTTTCTATCTTTCAGTGGGATACATACAGAACTTTGTATCCGCTCATGTCACTTCACGACCCTGAAAACTTTGCGAAGATCGTCCGTGGGATGATCAACATCCAGAAGCATGAAGGTATTCGAGTTATTTCAGGTTTTTCCCACCCGGACTTAGTTCTTCTTAGGATGGCTTCCCGAATGCAGGGAGGCTGCTCAGATGCAGTACGTGCGCACGTGTAATTGATAGTTCCGCACCTAGTCGTATTGACCGAATGCTAGATTCATTCAAGGAGGAAGCCGTAAGTGAGCCGTTTGCATCTCGTTGTAGTATGCACTGTGAGCTTGGTGCGCTTCTAGATGCTGATCCAATCCTGGCGGAATTCTACGTCAAGTGAGGGACATTTGCGTTCTCTCTGAAAGGTATTGAACATTCGTCGTTATCTGCTCCCTGCATTCCATAGGTTTCAGGAGTACATCGAGGAGCTGAATGTATCGGGAGAAGATTTGTACACTGCACTATTGGCAGATGCTGAGGTCCAACCTGCGAATTGGAATATCCAAGGGCGTCAGGTAGCTGTTTGGAAAGAATTGGGTACGGTGGAAGGTTAATGTGACTTACATCCAGCCATTAATGCCCCTATTCAGGATACATTCCGTCCGACACCACGTTCTCCGGAGGTGCTAACACTAAACAAGTATCTCGTTCCATTGAGGTGAGAATGGTTTTATGCGTTGCCTGGGAAGGAAGAAGTCCTGTATTCATTCGGTCTGAAGTATTCCTTCGACGACTTTGCTATCTCTCAAGTGGCTAAGGCCCTGGGAAGCACCGAGGATGCTGCAAAGGTAAGATCCACTCCCTTGGGGACGAGTTCTGTTCAGCTGGTCGGCTCTAATTCCAAATAGTACACCTCTCGAGCAGGGAACTTTGCCAACTCGTGGAACGGGAATATAACTATGCCCGGCAATGATACCATAGTGGGATTTATGCAGGTGACGATGGCATGTATCAGCTGTGACCTTACACACGATTAACATCCAGCCCAGCCACGATTTGCGAACGGATCGTGGAATTACACAGACCCAAGACATTGCAGTGTAAATGATCCTACCAGTTCGACATGTTTCCTGAACGCCATACGGCGAGATGGGTTCTATGAATCTTCTCCTATCGTAGTGAGTTAATATAGAACTCTCTTCCCCTTGATGGTGGCTAAAACTTCATCAGTACTCGCAGGTAAATTTACAATACCTTGTTGATGAGATATATTGCTGAAATGTGGTCAGTATGTACCCCATGATACCGCTAAACTCATAGAACTTCAAGGAGGAAGAGATGCGTTCTTGGAGCGCTTGGACTTCATATTTGACCACGTACGTTCTGTCGCGACTCATAGGGTCTAACTGAGTTGGGTTTAGAACTATTTTGACTCTACAAATGAACCATCCCAGCAAATTCCATTCATGTATCATTATGTCAACAGGCCAGGTCTTAGCACCAAGAGAGCTCGAGATACGATCTCACAGTTCTTCAACACGTCCATCAACGGTCTTCCTGGTAATGACGGTAAGCCTTCTTGGTATCAATCTCCTGGATACTAGCTTATCCAGCGTTCAGATGCGGGAGCAATGGGAAGCTATGTGGTCTTTTACCTTGCTGGCCTTTACCCATTACCAGCTACACGTCAATTCCTGCTCTCGTCGCCGTATTTTCCTTCAATATCCTTTACAAACCCGCTGTTGAATTCCACTACCACCATCGTATCGCGGAATTTCGGCCCCGAACAGAATGTCTTTGTCAAGGTAGGATCTTCCTGTGGGGTAGTCGCCTAGTAGCTAATTGTTTAATCGTTATAGACAGTGACGATAGATGGTAATCCTTGGCACTCAATCTGCTATATCGAATGGGATGCCTTCTTAAACGCGTCAACTATCGAACTTGAGCTTGGTGATGATCCATCTCTCCCTTGTGGCGATGGCGACGACGCACTTCCACCATCCCTATCCACAGGAGGCTACGACTGATGTACGCTCCTATTGGTAATAAACCATTAACTGTAAACTTCACGACAAAATTGTACCTTGTAGTTAACTATCAACATTGATGATGTGTAAAGCACACTTTGTAACGCCTCACAACAGTGGGGAAATTGGGCCATCCGCACCAAACTTAAACCCAGGATCACCATGTTCCTCATCACTGTATTACTTGTTTCGTGATTATATGCTTCAGTCGGTGGGTACATCACATACGAACTGAGTATGGGTGTTCTCCTTCCTTGGACGGAGGACCGGGAAGTAATGAGGGGAGATTGAAGTATTGTTAGTCTCATGCAAGGCAATGTTGAGCTGACACCGTATTCCTTGGCATACGCCGACGACCATCGTCCCATACACACAGAAGTCTATGTTCATTCTAGTGTATTGGATACGGGTAGCTGTCGACAACTCAAAGAGGATTACCTCCATCCCTCCTACACAAAAGAACAGATACTGGGGATGAACCTGATTGCCAACTTTCCGTCTACGAAGGATTGTTAACGAGGCTAACCAGAACCAACACCGTGTAAGTAAATTTTAACCCCGCGAACATTTAGTGGGGGCGCATGCGCAAAAATTCTGGAGGCAGGTCTTGTGTAGGGCTCGTGTGCAGACGAATCGTTGCCGGATGTCCTTGTATTGTGACGACAAGGGGGAAGTTGTGGGATATGAGAGTTGGGACAAAGAAACTGGTGGATGCTTGATTGGCATGCAAGAGACGCATTGCGAATCAATGCTCTCAGATGATATTATCATCCTATCACTTAAACGGATGTTCCAGCTTAGATTGGATCATCCTAACTTGTATTTTATAATCTATTCATTGTACTTTAAATACAGAGGATCCCATCTTATCCCATCCTACCGAGCTTGTAGGAGCATAAATCACTGTATTAAGGTTATTTAGGTGTAGAGTAATACAATCTAAATTAATCCAATCCAATCCCATCCTATCCTAGCGAAACGCGTCAACCCATCCCATCCCATCCAAATGGGCCAGACTGAATCCCATCCCATCCCATCCAATGTAGCCCCACCCACAATTTGTATTGTCACATTCCACCTTACCTACACCGGCAGTTAGTACATAAGAAAATCGCGATATTACCATAGTGGTCACTTACTTGTGTTGGCCTGTTGTCTCCGTTTCGGCAACGCGTCGCGTCTTTGCTGGTCATCGTCTTCGTCGCGAAGGTGCACTGGCATTCAGTTAAGTTCTAGAGGGCTTTTAATGAGTACCTTTCATGTTACTATTTCTGCAGAAAACTCACCATTTTTATAGGGGGATATGCAGTCGTTGTCGGCCTCGCCATAAGTTGACTTGCGCGCGCGGGACATTTCGGGTGCTAGGAGGTGGTGAAGGTAAGAGGACAAGTGCGAAAGGACTTATGTCAGCAGAAACCGCGGGACTTCCGGCTGCGAAACCCGCTCTCGGCGGAGTCCCTTATTTGGATATGAGTAGGCCGAGTTTGACCGTAAGGGGGAATCCGCCGAGAGCGGGTTTCGCAGCCGGAAGTCCCGCGGTTTCTGCTGACATAAGTCCTTTCGCACTTGTCCTCTTACCTTCACCACCTCCTAGCACCCGAAATGTCCCGCGCGCGCAAGTCAACTTATGGCGAGGCCGACAACGACTGCATATCCCCCTATAAAAATGGTGAGTTTTCTGCAGAAATAGTAACATGAAAGGTACTCATTAAAAACCCTCTAGAACTTAACTGAATGCCAGTGCACCTTCGCGACGAAGACGATGACCAGCAAAGACGCGACGCGTTGCCGAAACGGAGACAACAGGCCAACACAAGTAAGTGACCACTATGGTAATATCGCGATTTTCTTATGTACTAACTGCCGGTGTAGGTAAGGTGGAATGCGACAATACAAATTGTGGGTGGGGCTACATTGGATGGGATGGGATGGGATTCAGTCTGGCCCATTTGGATGGGATGGGATGGGATGGGTTGACGCGTTTCGCTAGGATAGGATGGGATTGGATTGGATTAATTTAGATTGTATTACTCTACACCTAAATAACCTTAATACAGTGATTTATGCTCCTACAAGCTCAGTAGGATGGGATAAGATGGGATCCTCTGTATTTAAAGTACAATGAATAGATTATAAAATACAAGTTAGGATGATCCAATCTAAGCTGGAACATCCGTTTAAGTGATAGGATGATAATATCATCTGCTATTCCTGAATGAATTCAAATATGGGCTATGCGAGAAGTTTCAACCCGAACATTATCGACTTCATTGCCTCCGACGTGCTCCAACGGAGAGAGACCAAATTGGTTCTGGGGTCTGCAATGCTATAAAAGATGGATGGGACATCAGGAAAGTACCCCTACGGCTCAGGTCAGCTATAGATAACCATGTACGACTATGGTAACTAAGGTTGACTCAGGGGTACCAAGTTCCCAAGTTAATGGAGTCAACTTAAGACAAGGTCTCTAAAGTAATATTCCCAAGTTAACTCCAAGTCATCTCTTTGTAACTACAAGTAGACTATAGTTGTCTCTTCATAACTACAAGCCAACTATAGTTAGCCTATAGATATTCTGAAGTAACTATAGAACATTCTAATTTCATTAAAATTCCATTCATTCAACTTTTATGCTAGCTTTCACACATTAAAGAAGAGTTAAACAAAATTTATTCAGCATTTATACTACTACTACAACATAACAATCTACATACACTAACAGACATATAATAAGAAAGGACAATAAAGAGAAAATAACTACAGGGGACAAAGTGAAGTAAGACATAGGAAGAAGGAAGGAGAGAGAGAGAGAGAGAGAGAGAGAGAGAGAGAGAGAGANGAGAAGAAGAAAGAGGTAGAGGNNTAGCATGAACAAGAGAGAGAGAGAGGAGAGAAGAATATGGAGGAAAGAGATATGAGCAGCTCTAAAGAAAAGGATGTCAGTAATGGTTGGAGAGTACCAAGGAGATGCAGGAACATACCATTCACAGGGAAGAAAGGAAAGAGAAGAAGAGAGAGAAAAAGAGAGAGAAGAAGAAGAGAGACAGAGGAATAAGAGGAGAGAGACAGAGACACTTACAATAATCCAATAAAAAAAGTTATGAAGAAGCTCTAAAAGTTTTATCAGCAAGATAAGACAAGTAAGAGAACAAAAAGAAAACTCACCAAAACCCAAGAGTCCCACCATTATTGCCAGACATGTTTGAAGTTGAAGGCAGAAAGTGATGATGTGGCAGCCAGGAAGACATGAGAAGGGTTGGTGACGTGGCAAGAATGTTCAAGATAGGATAAGAGAATTCATAACTAGAGGGACATAAAAGAAATTCGAAGAAACTCCGAAAATTAAGAGGCCAGGAGAAGGGAGGAAGCATGAGAAACAAGAGAGAAAGAGAAAAANGACGCGTGGAATGATATATAAGCTTGATTTCAAGCGGAGCTTGAACTTAAAGGCATGTGACTTGCACCTTCCTAAAGTGGACAGGATGAACTCCATCTCTTAGTCAGCAGATAGAGAGCGCTGCCATCACTGGCCATAAAGGGAAATGATCAGCAAACTGTGTTGACATCTTTGAAATGACTCAATGCCGACAGTCCCGCACAAAGTGTCGGCCAGCAGCGCCCCTTTACTGACTGTAAATTTAATTACTTTGACCTTGATTTCATAGGCTATTAGTACATATTACTTAGAGTTTGTAGAAGCGATACTGCAAAATACAGTATAAAAATAAATCTCCTACGAAAGATGTACTTTACATAGTGAATTCAAACTTGTATATACAAACCGTACCCAGATTTTGGTAATCTCTTGCAATATACTATATATTTACTTGAAGGGAAGAGGAGAATGGCCAATTAGCAGTATATTCTCTATGCTTAGTATACAATATACAATGCAAAGTACTACTTTACATAGTATAGCTTCAACGTCAATTCCCCTACATAGATAAAAATAAGATTTGCAACTAAAGTTAGAGTGTAGCTAGTCTAGTAGGGGTTGTAGACAGGACTACAATAGAGAAGTATGGAAAACTCAACTATGGATAGAGTCATCTATAGTTGATAGGAGTTTATCAAGAATAACTTGGGCAGATTATACCTAGTAGACTACACTCAAGGCAGCTCCTTCGCACTTCATCAAACTCAGGCACAGATGATCTGCAGAGGCTAATTATAGTTGATCGGAGTTAACCAAGGATCAGACAATTACCGGGGTTGATCAAAGTTGACCGGGGACACTTGGGTGCCTTAGGAGCCTTAGGTATTAGTTATTACCAAAGTTGACTCCAGGTTTACCTGGGCCGTCAACCCTTTTCCTGATGTATAGTATATGTACTCAGGGTTACCTTCATAGGACATTAATCTCTATGATAACATCTATGGTAGATCAGCTCAGGATGGACTTGGAAAACTTCATTTACACATCAGAATTTTACTGTATTTCTACCGCTACTAACTATATTCGTTGAAGTCACTGCGTTTTTGAAGAACTGTACGCACCTTCTGTCGTACATACATCGTCCACACATTGCCCTCGGCAACCTTATATATGTGGACGATTGGTGTATGTAGGTGGATGATCTATGTATGTAGAAAAACGATGGTTGTATATCATTCATATGTACAATAAATTCCCTTTTTGGTCCGAGACGGAATGAATCCTCCCCCAGGTATTTGTACAGAAGTAAATCGTACACCAGTCGTACACCAATCGTCTTCGTACATATCATACATATCTTGTACATACATATGTTGTCCGCAACTTATCTAGATTGCCGTTGCAATTTTGATCGGCGTCTATCTGGACTCTGGAGCTTGTACTTGTCTGCATACAGCTACCTGAGTCTCCAAAAAATTGCTTAAAAAGAGCTGCGACTACACCTTGGAGTACTTACCTCTGCCGTGCTGACACTAAGCAGTGTGATTCCTGAAGTTGCGAAGGGGAGAAATATCCTGGTCAGTTCTATATTACAATCTTATTCATGAATAAGCTAATAAGTGACTAGTCTCACAGGCTTCCACACACTCGAGCACATTTTCATTAGATTCAGTTTGTATTGTACAGTAGATCCCTTACCTACATAGAGTAGATATCTAGTTCTATATCTTGCGTGCCCCTTG